>JAJAGP010002848.1:0-20000 GCA_025084515.1 Ancistrus triradiatus
CCGGCCACACTCGTACCTGCTTGCAAACTGGTTTGGTGACTTTAACCAGGGGTCTGTATGCAGGCATTAGCATGACACTGATGTGATCGGAAGTGCCAATGTGGGGGAGGGGAAGGACCTTGTAAGCTCCTCTCATGGTGGTGTAGACTTGTTCCAATGTATTGTTTCCCCTTGTTGGAAAGTCTATGTGTTGGAATATCTTTGGAAACACACTCCTTGGATCTGCATGGTTGAAATCACCAGCCAAGATGAGAAAAGCATCAGGGTGGGATGTCTGCTGCTCACTAATGTGCAGATACAGTTCATTTAGTGCTTCACTTCTATTCTTGATACTGTAGCTCGGAGGTATATAAACAGCGATGATTGTAAATTCCCTCGGTAAATAGAATGGTCAGCCCTTAATAACCGTAAACTCCACTATCGGTGAGCAGTGTTTGTATACCACAGCAGCATTGCGACACCAGGCATCACTGATGTAAACACAGAGCCCCCCACCGCGGGTCTTACCTCTTTCAATGAGAGCTCTGTCTGGCCGGTAGCATGTTAGCCGCTCGAGCTGAATAGCATGATCCGGAACACTGTCGTTAAGCCATGTTTCCGTAAACACAAAAACACAACAGTCTTTCACAGTCTTCTCTGTTGAACATAGCAGGCGTATGTAGTTCAGTTTATTGTCCAGAGAGCGTATGTTAGCCAAAACCATGGATGGAATGGCCGGCTTGTGTGGGCTAGCCACTAGCCTAGCTCGGATACCTCCGCTTCTGCTTCCTGTCGCACCACTTGTGGTGCTTCCACTGTGGACGAGATCATCCCCGTGGTGTTATTGTAGAGCATTCATCCCTGGTGTAGTCGGCGGGTCACTCTACCCGGGTCCCAGCTGACTTTTGAGGGACCATCCATTGACTATGACCCGACCCCCCAGCTGCCTAGCCTTCGCTGTAGTAGGTGCCGGTCTTGACCCGGTTCCGAACCATGCCTGACTATCTCAGCCATGTACGTTTAATCGGGTTTTGTCCCCGTTGATGCTCCCTACCCTCCCAGGCTGGAGCTACACGGTCCCGAGCCGTTAGAGTCACCTAGCTTTGCCTTGTGCAAACCCCAGCTGCTTGTTTCCAGGTCACGTGAGCTCCCCTGCATCCTGGAGCTCACCCAGGGCTCCTGGCAAGTCGTCGCTTATCTAGCGGCGTGAGCTGGCCCTGGAGTCAGATTTTAGGGACCAGGAGTTAAGGGATGTTTTCGATTATGGTTTGCCCAAGGAGGTTCAAGAAGAGTTCTTCCTTCCGCACCCTTTATATCTGGCTGATCTGTACGGCCTGTCCATCCATGCAGACGCCCGCCTTGTAGAGCAGGCCATTAGAAGGGTCGGTTTCACACTCTCCCCGACACCTCTCGCTCATCCAGCTCGCTCCGTACCTGAGGTAGCCATGCCCATTAGCCTCACGACTGAGCAGCTAGCATCGCCCAGCTCTGTACCTGAGCTCACCGCGCCCATTAGCTTTGCAACTGAGTAGATAGCAACACCCGGCTCCGTACCTGAGCTTGCCGTGCCCATTAGCTCTGCAACTGAGCAGCTACTGCCACCCAGCTCCGTTCCTGAGCATACTAGCTCTGTACTCAAGTTGACCCCTGCGCCACGGTCGTTTGCGTCATGGTGGAAAATAAATATTTGGTCAATAACAAACTCTTTAAAAAATACTTTGTAACATAACTTTGTTGGTAATGACAGAGGTCAAACATTTCCTGTAAGTCTTCACCAGGTTTGCACACATTGTAGCTCATATTTTGGCCCATTCCTCCATGCAGATCTCCTCTAGAGCAGTGATGTTTTGGGGCTGTCGCTGGGCAACACGGATTTTCAACTTTCTCCACATATTTTCTATGGGGTTGAAGTCTGGAGACTGGCTAGGCCACTCCAGGACCTTGAAATGCTTTTTGCGGTGTGTTTGGGATCATTGTAATGCCAGAGAACCCAGCCACGTTCCATCTTCAATGCTCTCACTGATGGAAGGAGATTTTGGCTTAAAATCTCACAATACATGGCCCCGTTCATTCTTCCCTTAACACGGATCAGTCGTCCTGTCCCCTTTGCAGAAAAACAGCCCCAAAGCATGATGTTTCTGCCCCCATGCTTCACAGTTGGTATGGTGTTCTTGGGATGCAGCTAAGCATTCTTCTTCCTCCGAACACGACGAGTTCAGTTTTTACAAAAAAATTCTATTGGTTTCATTGACATATGATATTTCCCAGTCTATTCTGGATCGTTCATATGCTTTCTGGGGAAATTCAGAGGGCCCTGGGCATGTATTGGCCTCTTAACAGGGGGACACGCCTGCCCACTGCAGGGATCTGAATCAAAGTCCAAAGTCAAAGGATCCAAAGTAGACTTTTTGTACTTTGGTCTCTGCAGTCATTCATCAGGTCCGTCTGTGTAGTTCTTGGATTTTTGCTCATCGTTCTCATGATCATTTTGACCCCATGGGATGAGATCTTGCGTGGGGCCCCAGATCGAGGGAGATTATCAATGGCCTTGTATGTCTTCCATTTTCTTACATTTGCTCCCACAGTTGATTTATTACACCTACCTGCTTGCCTATTGTAGATTCACTCTTCCCAGCCTGGTGCAGGTCTACAATTTTCTTCCTGGTGTCCTTCGACAGCTCTTCGGTCTTGGCCATGGTTGAGTTTAGAGTCTGACTGTTTGAGGCTGTAGACCCGTGTCTTTTATACAGATTAGGAGGTCAAACAGGTGCCATTAATACAGGTAACGAGTACAGAAGACAGAAGAACTTCTTAAATAAGAAATTTTGCGTGTTTGTGGGTGACCAAATACTCTTTTTCCACCATGATTTACAATGAAATTCTTCTTTTTTGAAAATCCTACTCTTAGAGGGCGCATTCCCGCCACTAGGGGTCACCGGGGTCGCTAGGACGCCGAGGGCCGACTGTTTATAAAATGAGCGTCCTAAGTGCCGGCCTACGGCGCTCTCTCTGCTATTTTTGCATGTCGCTAACACGAAGCCTCTCTTACGGCGTTACCTCGCTCTTTCGCTGGTTAAGGACAGTGGTGGCCCTGTCTCGTCAAGGAGGCGGGATCTCGTAAAGCCAAAATGCTTGAGGTAAATTGTTAGGGCCGTAGTTGATAGGAAAGAGAAAGTTTTGGTAACGCCGTTTACCTGCTTCCACACTCTCGCTCCGGTCGCTTCCTCATAGGTGCCCGCTCCACATTTTTCTCATCGGATATCCGCCCCTGCCTTTTTCCTATTAGTTTATCTATTATCCTTTTTGGAGGTTTCAGCCCCTATTTTTCCCGCGCTTTCGCGGTGTCTCTTGCACTTGGGTCCGTTATTTGTCCTTTTCTTGGTGTGCCCCCTAGACCCCCCGTAACAGTAGAGAGCGCCCAGTATGGACCCAGCAGAGACCCTGCCCCCGACTGCTGCCATTCTCCACCACCATGGCGCCACCTTGGGGAGCCACCTTGGGGCGCCACGAGCAGCAGCTTGTTCTTCTCACCCAGCAGGTTGAGGCCCTCACTGAGGCGGTCAAGGAGCTTTCTGCCAAGCTCTTCGACATTCAAGTGGTCGCTTCAAGTGGCTGCGGAGAGCGGCTGGAATGAGACAGCCCTCTTTTCCAGCTATGAATGGGGCCTCAGTGAGACTATGAAGGATGAGTTGGCCGTCCGGGATCCTCCTGCCTCTCTCGATGACCTGTATGGTCTCGCCACTAGCATTGACACTCGCTTGCGGCAACGGGCCCGCGAGAGGGCAGGTTCCCACAGTCGTTCTTACGGGGCGTGGTCCGGTCGTGACTCCGTTGCCCCTCGCTTTGCCGGCCCCGACGCCCCTGAGCCCATGGAGCTTGGGAGGCCTGGCTGGAGCCCTTCCGCCGGGGTCGACTCCCCTTCCCCGGTCAGGTCGGGAAACGTAAGGGCCAGGTCCGGTCGGGGAGGCCAGTCCTATGCCCGTCCATTCACTCCTCGTCCAGCTTCACCCTCCCAGTCGGCATTTGTCAGGAGGGGGGCGGTCGGGCACGCCTCCCCACCTGTATTGATTCAGGGGCCGAGGGTAACTTTATTGACGCGGCTCTCGCACAGCATCTGGGCCTTCGCATCGAGAGTCTCTCCATGCCTCAGCAGCTCCGAGCCTTTGACGGGCGGCTCCTGGGGGGGGTTGTTACTCACAGAACTCTA
The DNA here is from genome assembly GCA_025084515.1 of Ancistrus triradiatus. Taxonomy (NCBI): domain Eukaryota; kingdom Metazoa; phylum Chordata; class Actinopteri; order Siluriformes; family Loricariidae; genus Ancistrus; species Ancistrus triradiatus. The sequence continues at coordinate 4,187 of JAJAGP010002848.1, forward strand.
CCCGTCACTCTGGAGATGGGCCCTCATTCTGAGAGGATCTTTTTCTTTGTCACACATACGCCTAACCTCCAGCTGGTCTTGGGTTCCCCGTGGTTACAAGACCACAACCCACGGATCGACTGGCAAACCCAGTCTATTTATGCGTGGGCCCCTCGATGCCAGGAGTCCTGTTTGATCTCCCGGTCCGCCCCCGATCCCCGGGCTCTTGCCCAGCCAGGAGCTCCCGATGTTTCAACCGTCCCGGAGCCCTACAGGGATCTGGGGGTTGTGTTTAGCAAATGCACGGCTCAAACCTTTCCTTCGCACAGGGAATACGACTGCACTATTAACCTCTTGCCTGGTGTGGTCCCTCCCCGGGGAAGGCTCTTTTCTCTGAATCGCACTGAGCAGGAGGCCATTCGACAATATGTCGACGAATCGCTCCAGCAGGGCTTCATCTGGCCATCTTCCTCGCCAGCAGGGGCAGGTTTCTTCTTTGTCGCCAAGAAGGACGGCTCCCTGCGCCTGTGCATTGATTACCGGGGCCTCAATGCGGTCACCGTTAAGGATTGTTACCCCCTGCCCCTCATGGCGACAGCGTTCGAGGCGCTTCAGGGGGACAGCATTTTCACTAAGCTGGACCTCCGCAGTGTGTACAACCTCGTCCGCATCCGGCAGGGGGACGAGTGTAAGACGGCCTTTTTGACACCCACTTGGCACTACGAGTACCGGGTGATGCCTTTTGGGCTGATGAATGCCCCGGCCGTCTTCCAGCGGTTCATTAATGACGTGCTCCGAGAGGCTCTAGATCGGTACGTTTTCGTCTACCTCGACGACGTTCTTATTTTTAGCTGTACGCTAGAGGAACACATCGGTCATGTCCGCTGGGTATTGCAACTGCTCCTGGAAAACCGACTCTACGTTAAGCTTGAGAAGTCGGTTTTCCACGCCTCTTTGGTGGCCTTTTTGGGCTTTATTGTCTCTCGGGGGTCTCTGCGAATGGACCCGGCCAAGATACAGGCCGTCGCCAACTGGCCCCAGCCCACCTCTCTTCGGCTCGTCCAGCGGTTCCTGGGGTTCGCCAATTTTTTCCAGCGCTTTGTGAGGAATTTCGGTCCTATCGCCGCCCCTCTAACTGCCCTTACGCGCAAAACCCCAGGCCCCCTCCGCTGGACACCGGAGGCTGACCGAGCATTCCGGGACATCAAAGACCGGCTCGTTAACCCCCCGGTTCTCAGGTTCCCTGACCGAGGAACCGTTTATCGTCGAGGTAGACCCGTCCGACATCGGCGTGGGGGACGTCCTTTCCCAGCACACCGGGATGGACCGCAAGCTCCGCCCCTGTGCTTACTTTTTGCGCCGTTTATCCCCCGCCGAGCGCAACTACCCCATTGGGGACCGGGAGCTCCATGAAGCTGGCACTCGAGAAAGGCGGCAAATCCCCGTTACTGGTGTGGATGGATCATAAGAACCTGGTGTATATCCAACAGGCCAAGAGGCTTAATGCTCGCCAGGCTCGTTGGTCATTGTTCTTTGCCAGGTTCGACTTCACGGTCACCTTCTGGCCGGGCGCCAAAAATGCCAAGCCCGACCCCTTATCTAGGCAGTGGGATCCTCCGGACTCTACCCCCGTCCAAGATCTCATACTCCCGCCCCCCCGGGTAGTCGCAGCCCTTACCTGGGCCATCGACAACGTGGTCACTAAGGCCCTTTGTCGTGAACCTGATCCCGGAAATGGCCCTCCAGGTCGCAGGTTCGTTCCTGCCTCCGCTCGCCCCCGGGTGATGCGCTGGGGGCACGAATCGTCATTCTCTCCTTCGGCAGAGCTTTTGGTGGCCATGCATGGAGGACGACGTCAGGCAGTTTGTGGCTTCCTGCGAGGTTTGTGCCCGCAACAAGACCCCCCGCAGGAGGCCCCCTGGCCTTCTTCAGCCCCTTCCCATTCCTGCACGCCCGTGGTCTCACATCTCCCTGGACTTTGTTATGGGCTTGCCCCCTTCTAGGGGCAACACGGTTGTCCTCGTGGCTGTGGACCGCTTTGCCAAGGGGTGCAAGCTCGTGGCATTGCCCAAGCTGCCCTCTGCTAGGGAGATGGCGGACCTCATCCTCCATCACGTTGTCCAGGTCCACGAGTTTCCCCGGGACCTGCTGTCTGATTGTGGTCCCCAGTTTGTCAGCCGCTTTTGCACGCTTTCTGCCGCTTCGTAGGGGCCATGGCCAGTCTCTCGTCTGAGTTTCACCCCGGAGTCTAACGGCCAGACGGAGCGGGTTAACCAGGATCCTGCACGCATGCTCCGGTGTCTGACGGCGGGTAACCCATCCACGTGGGCGGAGCACCTGCCGTGGGCTGAATTTGCCCATAACACCCTGTGGCACTCGGCCCTCGGCATCTCCCAATTTGAGTGTCAGTTTGGCTTTCAGCCTCCCCTCTTCCCCCGCCAGAAGGCGGATGTGGGGGTCCCCTCGGCCGGGCAGTTCGTCCGCCGGTGTCAGCAGTACTGGCTCAAGGCTCGGGCGGCCCTTACGCAGAGTCCATGTGCCGGCAGGCGGATCGCAAGCGCAGGCCCGCTCCCTCCTACCGCCTGGGACAACGTGTCTGGCTGTCTGCCCGAGACCTCCCCATGAAGGGGTCCTCGGGCATGCTGGCGCCCAGATTTGTGGGGCCCTTCAAGGTAGTTTGCAAGGTCAACCCGGTCAGTTATCAGCTGGCCCTGCCTGCCTCTATGAAGATCCACCCCACTTTCCACACGTCCCAGCTTAAGCCCTATCTTTGCCAGACCCGCACTCCGGCCAGCCCCCATCCCTCCCCGGACCATCCAGGGGTCCCCGGCCTACACGGTGCGCCGGTTGCTGGATTCCCACCAGGTCCAGGGTAGCACCCAGTACCTGGTCGACTGGGAGGGTCGCGGACCGGAGGAACGTTCGTGGGTCCCTGCGTGCCACATCCTGGACCGAGCCCTCGTCCGCAACTTCCGGAGGCGTCGGGCCGCTGACTTGGGGGTACTATCGCCGCCCCTCTAACCGCCCTTACGTGCAAGACCTAACACGAAGCCTCTCTTACGGCGTTACCTCGCTCTTTCGCCGGTTAAGGACAGTGGTGGCCCAGTCTCATCAAGGAGGCGGGGTCTCATAAAGCCAAAAGGCTTGAGGTAAATTGTTAGGGCCGTAGTTGATAGGAAAGGGAAAGTTTTGGTAACACCATTTACCAGCTTCCACATGCTTCCTCTGAGCCCGGTATCCCCGCTCGCTCCGGTCGCTTCCTCATAGGTGTCCACTCCACATTTCTCTCGTTGGATATCCGCCCCTGCGTTATTCCTCTCTGTCCATATCCCCGGTTTGGTAGGAGAGGAGTCTCGTCTCTTTCTTCCAGGCTTTCCCTAACGCACATGCTGCGTTTCTCCATACGCGCAGCTCGTGCTGGTCCCACTTGTGTCTGTCAGCCCTTTGCGCATTCGCGGCCGGCTCCACAATCATAAACACACACACATAGCGCCGTCTCATTACACACACACACACACACACTCATAGCGCTCTCGCTCTTCCTTCTCACTCTCGCGCTAGATACAACACTGGGAGTTCATTCTGAAAGGGTTATTATCCTTTCCTCGGTTTTTGTGGTGTGTTCAGCATGTTTTTTAATAAATTGCTTCTGTTTGAGTGCGCCTGGATCGCGCCTCTTACGTTTGCCCTTATCCGTAAGCCCTCCACTGATCCTTTGTTGATCACAGGCTCCGTGGTGTAGCGGTAGCGTTCCCACCCGCAAGAGCTGTGATACTGGGATCGAATCCCGCCGCTGACAGTCTTCAGCACACTTAGTGTGTGTTCCTTAGTTTATCTATTATCTTTTTTGGAGGTTTCATCCCCTATTTTTCCAGCGCTTTTGCGGTGTCTCTTGCACTTGGGTCCGTTATTTGTTATGTGATTTCCTGGATTTTTTTCTTATTTTGTCTCTCATTGAAGTGTACCTATGATGAAAATTACAGACCTCTCTCATCTTTCTATGTAGGGGAACTTGCACAATTGGTGGCTGACTAAATACTTTTTTTTTCCCGCACTGTATATTTTTGGTTCATCTATTCCATCTGGAGCTAACTGCGATTGGGTCCTAAACCCAGTTATTCTTTTGTTTTCACGGTCTGCTGTCATTTTATTATGGCGAACCGTAACAGTACATTAATATTGAAGACATCAAAACTATGAATCATTAGTAAACGAAAAAGTTTAACAAACAGAATAAGAATAATTTTTATACTTTAGATTCTGTGTTTCCACCATGCCTATGCACAACTAAACTGATGGTCGCAAACACATTAAGAAGGCATGAAAGTCCTCAAGTAAACTCTAGATAATGTACACCTGTTAATTGAAACCCTTTCCAGGTGATTACTTTGTAAAGCTGATTGAGAGAATGCCAAGAATATGCAAAGCTGTCATCAAAGCAAAAGGTGGCTACTTTGAAAAATCTAAAGTATAGAATATATTGTAGATTGTTTAACACTTTTTGTTTACTACACAATTTCATACTTGTTCCTTCGTAGTTTTGATGTCTTTAATATAAATATTCATATTCATCGCTGTGATCATGTGCAGTTTTGTACAGTAAAAGGGAATGATGAAATGACTAATCATTCATCAAATGGGAAAATAGCAAACAAAAATTGTAAAAAACAAAGAAAAGCACACTCATTGCCTCAAGGTTAAACATATGAAGATTAAAAGATACCTCTTGTTATTCATAAGAAACAAATTCTGTTTGTGTTTTATTTGTGCGTTACACCATCTGAACTAGATTGGGTTTTTGAATTGGACACAGGTATGGCATATTCTGTGGTGATAGGCTTCATTAATTTAGACAAATTATCAACATCTTGATAGTTTAATGTAAGGGAGCTTGACTTTGAAATGTATTGGATTCCTAGGATTACTGATACCACCTACTGTACATATACAGGGTGGGCCATTTATATGGATACACCTAAATAAAATGGGAATGGTTGGTGATATCAACTTCCTTTTTGTGGCACATTAGTATATGGGAGGGGGGAAACTTTTCAAGATGGGTGTTGACCATGGTGGCCATTTTGAAGTCGGCCATTTTGGATCCAACTTTATTATTTCCAATGGGAAGAGGGTCATGTAACACATCAAACTTATTGAGAATTGCACAAGAAAACCAATGGTGTGCTTGGTTTTAATGGAACTTTATTCTTTCATTAAATTAGAACTATATCGTGTTGCATTGACAATCCAACACGATGGGCAGCACTTTGAACACATTTTATAAGTAGTCATAAACTTGTAAATAACTCATGAAAGAATAAAGTTCCATTAAAACCAAGCACACCATTGTGAAATTCTCAATAAGTTAGATGTGTTACATGACCCTCTTCCCATTGGAATAAAGTTGGATCCAAAATGGCCGACTTCAAAATGGCCGCCATGGTCAACACCCATCTTGAAAAGTTTCCTCCCTCCCATATACTAATGTGCCACAAACAGGAAGTTGATTTCACCAACCATTCCAATTTTATTTAGGTGTATCCATATAAATGGCCCACCCTGTATTACCTACATAAGCTGTATTTTAATCAGAGGTGTTGTGTGAATCATTAGCTTACTTGCTAATATGAAAGGAATAGCCAGATACACATATTTAAAAACCTTTTTACAGTTGCCTTTACTCCAGACTGCTGCCTGCTAGCTCACACACATGCTGCCAATATGCATAAATTCCAGTTGATGTCAGTGGAAGTGCTGATGATACAATGGGCTGCACATGTGCAGTGTCTCACAACTCTCACATACAGTGGACACTAAATAACAAGTATACACTGAATTAAGCATGCATTTGTCTCACAGGAGATGTTTTCAGGTTCTCTCATTTTGTTTATATAGTTGTATTTAGTCTGAAGTTTTATTTTAGCTCTAAATAATAAGTACCATGGTCTAGACCTCCATGACTCCACAGCTGGCTATGGACATGGTAACAGCAGTATGTAGGGTGCCTTTAAGGACAGGGCATATTCCTTTGTGTCAAATTTTTATTAGCTGCAACACTGCAAAAATTATTACCCTAACACACAATTGTTTGTATATTTTCTGTTTTGCCACATTGTAAGTTATGCCATGTAATTTTGTATGTTTTTAGGGTGAATCTTAACATCTGACCAGAGAAGCAGATGTGCCATTTATTGGCTCATTTACAGTCCAGTTGCTGCTATGTATTAATGTGCACTGTTCAGGATTAAGCAGATATTAAGCAGATAAGACAATGAATGTATGAATAAATGAATGAATAGTTTTTCTCACTGTAAGAATAAGTGCAATTATTTGCCAACAAATTGAGGAAGCTAACTAAAATAAGGATTCATAACAAGAAATAGGTTTCTTGCCATAAATAATAACCTAATAATTTAAGTTACAATTTAAGATAAATATGTCTGTATTCTTTTGGTCCTGAAATTGATAGTAAAGCAGTAAAAATAATTCATACTGCTTCTAATTTATGTTTGTTCTGTATTTGTCAGGTTCTGGGTGTGCATCTGAATAAATGGGTCCTGGACAAACGCCTAGGCTTCGCATGTCTCCTGATGTATGCTGTTTTCCTGTGTTTCTCCATCCTTATTGAGTTCAACGTCTTTATCTTTGTCAATCTGCCCACTTGTCAATGACCATTCCTCTTGACCACTACCCCCTCTCTGGGTTACTCCCATGAGGACTTTACCACTGGTCCTCTGTCTGAGGAAGATCTGGTCTCTCCTTTATGACAACATGATTCCTGATCCTGTAGTTCCTCTGGTTTTTGCAAGTCTGATGGAGCTTTGGTCAGCAACTTTGGCCAGTGGAAATGGAGAAGGGAGGACAACTGCATCATGGATCTGTTCAAAGATGCAGACTTCTTAGACAAGACAGGAAGATGAACAAAGATGACTACTGCCTGGTTTGATGTGAAATATAAGGGGAGGTGAATGTTTTATATGATTATAAAAGTACTTGTTATTGAATTTTAGCTCTGTCTTTTTCGATTGCGTTTGTTTACTAGCTGCTAAAGTGGTTATGAAAACAGGTTGGACTGATGATTTGCGACAAAGCACTTCTTAAAGGTATAATCAACTATAATTATAAATGTTGATTATTATATTATATTTATGATTTTTAATGATTTTTTAAAGAGATTACTTTTAGACTAGCCAAAGGGTACAGGTGACCTGAGGTATATTCTTATGGACAGTGCTGATCTGGTTAACCATGTGACTGGTGATTGGCATGGGTTTTACCCTAGATCACATAGCCCTGTCCTTCCTTAGCAGCTGTGATTGGATGCCAGGGATTGTTTGAAAGGAAGATTTTTAAATATGTAATAAAAATATGTTTACCTTTTGACTAGATGACAATATAAGGAACAGAATATAGAAGAGTTTTTCTTAAATAATGACAGTTCTAAGACTTTGGTTTGTTGTGTAGCATAGGTACATTGTGGATACTGTTTTTGTCAGGGTTACAGGCATTTTACCAACAATGTATTTATGTTAACATGTTTAAAGTATATGCTGACCCTGATAAAAGGGATATGTAAAATAACGTTTACGTGTTTTGTTTGTATATATATATATATATATATATATATATATAAAAGAGGTTTGTCTATTTAATTATTTATTGAGAACTATTTATGCAGAGGCTTCCTAATTTCAGTACTGAAAATTATCCACAGCTGTCCCAAAGAAAAGGCATTTTGGAATTTCAGCTATGTTATGTCACTTTATCTTTGAAGGCTTTGTGTTACATATTTTTGTGAAATTGTTTCAGTATACCAGAGTGGCCTGTTCACTGCAAGGAGTAACAGATAGTATGTATGTTTCACTCCGTGTTTCAGCTAATTTAAAAGGACCACAGTTGCTCCAAGCAAATTGCAATTCCGAGTAGCTGTTTAGCAGGAACATGTCCCGTTGTGAAAATATGTGACTGGTCATGGAGATATTTTACAGTAGACTCCTAGACATGCAGTTTATTGTCGTTAGAGTATTCAGCTCAGTATTATCTGCACTTTTTTAAATGGAAGGTTAAATGTTTGGATTGCTTTCACAGAGTCCCATCGCCTCACAAGATCTGAGTAGAAATATAATTTCCATGTTTCTATCTGAAAAAGTTAACAACATCAAAAAGCATGAGACAGTGTTGTGGATTTACTATCAACGCCTAGGTAGCAAAATAAAACAGGTCTCCATATCAGGGGACACAAGCACATGCACTGAGCAGTGGTCTTACTGTTAATATAGGAACAGTGAAATTTAGCTATAAATGTAAATCTATCTGAAAAAAACTAACAAAGTGTTTTTATTTAAAAAAAAAGGTTGTAATGCAAAATATTGCAAAATGTTTTATACTCTAAAATTTAGAATGTGCACCAACTTAATTGATATTTTCATACTGTAGTTTAGCAAGATAATATTAGGTACACATTATGTAGAGAGAGAATATACAAAATGAGTTCTTAGCTCTGTTGAAATCAATCAATATCATTATGATATGTTCATAAATATGTTGGTTTATGATTTTACCATTTTGAAAATACAGATAATGATTGTAATTACCAAAAATGCAATAGCAGTATTTGTAGTAGAACTGAGCTATGTGTCACTAAATATCAATTTCGTGTTATTCCAGAATGGGTATTATTGAATACTGAGGGTTGTTTCATATTAGTTAAATTGTGGCTATGTTGAAGTAAATTAACTTAAGAACTGAGAGGAACAATGGTTAGGGCTCCAGCTGATTTATAATGCAATAATATGGTTAATGTGTACATATTTTCTATTTGTACTAAGATGAATGCACACCATTTCCGAGTTTGAAAAACAGTTTACCTACATACTTCAGCCAGTAAATTTGATTTGTACAACTCTCTGCTTTGTATGTGAAAGCGATAGCAGCAGCATTGGCATTTAAAAGCAAGACATCTTGCTGCTATTGAAGCACTGTAATTCCAGTCTTTCAAATGTGCCAGTGAAAACATTGTGCTTGCTTTCTTTGCTACAATAGGTTTCTTGTTTGTAATTTAATATACTGTAAAGGACAAACTAATACTGTTCTCAAGAATAGTGCTGAATGGCCAGTGACTTTCATAGGGATAATTTAAGTAAATGCTCCTTTGAACACACAGTGAACACACTGATTATAATCAAGGGCAAGCACAACTAATTACTTTATGGGTAGCCATATTCCAGCCAGATGCTCATGTGGTGGTGTTCTTTATTTTCTGAAAACACAAATATGATATTAACAGGGTGGTGCATTGCTGTACATATATACAAATATGTTCATGTATTTATATTTTAGTCGTTACCTGTATATCTGTTGACTATATTTTCATAGATACTGTATGATGTTTGGGTTCTATTCATTTTTGTTGTGTTTTGAGTGAAATGCCCTTTAGTTTGCTAGCTGGCATGAGGATATTTTTTAATATAAAAGATTACTTATGTGTATTATTATTTAATGATGGACACTGAAGAAGCGGCTGTGGAAGTACTCTCATATCATTGCATGTTTTTCAGGGGAATACCGCTGGATTTTTTTGATTCTTCAATGATGGAGACAGTAAATAGCAGAACGAATAGTTCACTTTATGTATTGATGTATTTTGTTCAGGTGTTTCAAGTGTATATCAGAGTACAGTTTGCTACTGAAGCAAAAAATAAAATGATATTTGCTAATGCCAAAGTTGTCTGTTAAGGATTATCAAAGTGAGGCCTTCGAACTGCTGCAACGGTAACATGAAGTGTTAGGAGGGTGCATGGTCCTGCCGCCACTACTAGGGGGTGGCAGGCACACATGTTCCTGTGCTGTTTCACCAGCTGAAGTACCTAGTGTTCGTAGTGTAAGCTACATTATCATCAGTTGGAGACTACACTAGGAGCTAATCATCCCCTGGTTGTATACACCATTGAATATGCCAATAAAGGTAATAATTAAATGAAGCGGAAGGAAATTTAAGTCCCAGAAATGGAACTCTTACTGTGGGAGTTCTTCTTAATTCCTGAATCTCCCATTCCACCATCGGCCAAAGGTTCTCTGTTAAATTGAAATCTGGTGACTGTGGAGGGCATTTGAGTACAGTGAAATTATTGCCATGTTCAAGAAACTAGTTTGAGACTATTTAAGAATGGCACTGTTGGAGAATTCTCTGTAAACCTTAGAGATGGCTATGTGTGAAAATCCCAGTGGATCAGCAGGTTCTGAAATACTCAGAGCAGCCTGTCTACTACCAACAACCATGACACATTCAAACTCACTTAAGTAACCTTTCTTCCACATTCTGATACTTGGTTTGAACTTCAGTAGGTTGCCTTGAAGATGTCTACATGCTTAAATGCATTGAGTTGTTGCCATGTGTTTGGCTGATTACATATTTGAATAATATATACAGTGGTGCTTGGAATTTTGTGAACCCTTTATAATTTTCTATATTTCTGCATAAATATGACCTAAAACATCATCAGTCCTAAATGTAGATAAACAAATTAGTCAAAAATAGTATAATTGGTCATTTATTTATTGAGAAAAAAAGATCCCATATTACATATTAGTGAGTGTCAAAAGTATGTGAACCTCTAGGATTAGATAATTTGAAGGTGAAACTACAGTCAGCTGTTTTCAGTCAATGGGATGACAATCAGGTGTGAGTGGGCACCCTGTTTTACTTAAAGAACAGGAATCTATCAAAGTCTGCTCTTCACAACACGTTTGTGGAAGTGTATCATGGCACGAACAAAGGAGATTTCTGAGGACCTCAGAAAAAGAGTTGTTGATGCTCATCAGGCTGAAAAAGGTTACAAAACCATCTCAAAAGATTTGGGGCTCCACCAATCCACAGCCAGACAGACTGTGTACAAATGGAGGAAATTCAAGACCATTATTACCCTCCCCAGGAGTGGTCGACTAACAAATATCACTATAAGAGCAAGGCATGTAATAGTTGGTGATGTCACAAACGGCCCCAGGGTAACTTCTAAGCAACTGAAGGCCTCTCTCACATTGGCTAATGTTAATGTTCATGAGTCCACCATCAGAAGAACACTGAACAACAATGGTGTGCATGGCAGGGTTGTAAGGAGAAAGCCACTGCTTTGCAAAAAGATTTGTGGATGGATGAGACCAAAATAAAAGTTTTTGCTTTAAAAGAAAAGCGTTATGTTTGGAGAACGGAAAACACTGCATTCCAGCGTAAGGACCTTATCCCATCTGTGAAACATGGTGGTGGTAGTATCATGGTTCAGGCCTGTTTTGCTGCCTCTGGGCCAGGACAGCTTGCCATCATTGATGGAACAATAAATTCTGAATTATAACAGAGAATTCTAAAGGACAATGTTTGGACATCTGTCCATGAACTGAATCTCAAGAAAAGGTGGGTCATGCAGCAAGACAATGACCCTAAGCACACAAGTGGTTCTACCAAAGAATGGTTAAAGAAGAATGAAGCTGTCAGTTTGCAGATGTGGTGAAGAAATGCCTATGTTTGCCTCATTCTGACAAGGAGGCACTGGTGTATTCATTAGAAACCTCCTGGTGAATTTATGTGTCTGAAGTACCAAACTGTTACAGAAGGGTGACAAATTGTTCAATACCCTATATTCCAAATATTCTATTTAAAGGCATTCTTTGAAGGCATTCTGAGGAGTATTATACCAAAGCTGCCATCCATGGTAACCTTGAACCTGCATATCTTACTGCTTTGCCCTAGTCAAAGGGAGAAGGATTTCAAGGAAGAGGATTTCAAGTGGAAACAAAGTTATTATCTTCATATATTCATCTTTCTCTTGGATTGGGTGTAGGTGCAGTAGGTTAAAATCACCTATTGATGGAAAGATTTGCAAAATCTTTCCTGGGACTAACTTGCCTGATTGTTGCAGGTTTGGCATTACATAGTTAACAGCATTTGTAGTGTCAGTGCCAAAGTTATTACAGTTCTGAAAGATGGCCTAAAGGATGAATCGAGAAGCACCCACTCCTGTGCTCAAACGCATATCAGATCAACAGACTGCAAACATGAGCAGCTTGCAGGAGGTGATACTGAAGATTAAACATGAACGAAAGTTCTATAAAGTTTCATACACTGGCACTGTCCACCATAATTCAGTTGGTTGCCTCAAATAGGCTAAATATTGAGTCTACCTGAGGACTGGGATTCACTGTAAGAGGAGATGCTTTCAACATCAGATACAAGCATGCAGGATAGAATTCAGTCTACTTTTAACAAGACTAAATCTGGACATCTAGTCAGGTCCATCAACAAAGGAGAGGATATGTCATCAGTCCCTCAATGTGCAAACATGGTCAAGAATCTCTCATGTCAGAATGCTATCATTATACACAAAAGTGAATGCAAATGGTGGCTTTATGCATTAACCAGTGAACCACTGTGTGTGGCGCCACGCTGCTCTGAGGCATAATAAAGGGTCAGGTGTAATGCTATGTCAAGCATATAGTGTCATGACACTCGTGAGCAGTGTTATGAATAATACAGCACAGCTAATTCTGGCCCTTAACACAAGTATACAAGAAATAGTGTGTGCTAAGATTTTGAAAACAGCACTCCAAATTGAAAGGGCAGCTGCAGTGGAGTGCAGGATCACTAGTGTTGCTCACTCCGGTCAAGAGACAGGTGTGGTTAGTTCAAACCCTGTTGTCAAAAACTGGCTCTCTGTAGTTTACCACTTGTTGCTTGGCATATTTACATTTACATTTACAGAATTTAGCAGACGCCCTTATCCAGAGCGACTTACAATTGATACAGTCTTACAATCCAAGCAATTGTGTATTAAGGGCCTTGCTCAGGGACCCAACAGTGGCAGTTTGGCAGAGGTGGGATTTGAACCTTGGAACTTTTTGTTTCATAGTCCGGTACCTTAACCGCTAGGCTACCACAGTCCAGCATATATCTGGAGCATATTCTAAGATGGCATTAAAGCATCAATAAGGCATAACTTGAAATGATATGCTGCTTATGAAATGGGACATGATAGGCTGCTACATACCAGAAACCCATATGATATGTTATGTATGCACTCCACAATATGTCGCCTAGCAGTTCAGAGCTTAAGGAAGTAGAATCTGTATTTTTAACTTGATTGAGTCAAGCACAACCTCTAATTTCGTTGTGATCTGTAAAGGTGACAATGACAATAAAGTCCTTACCTTACCTTACCTTACCTTACCTTACCTTAGAACTGGAAGTTACATTTGATTGATTGGATTGGTGAGTTATGACCAAAAGAACCATAATGTGATTAATTTATTCTGGTAAGGTCTTGCAATGTTTTTGATATAACCTTTTGTCTGTCGTGAATAGTGTAATTGATGCTGATGTTAAATAAAACTAATAATCAAACAAACAGATTATATAGGTTAACGCAGTATGTCTTACATTTATTTTGACTTGTATTTCATATTAGACAGTATGAACCTAAGATATTTTATGTTTTGTCTGGTCTACTTCATTGTTTTAACATTGTAGTGTTGGCAGGGCCGAAAAACCAGCATTTGAGACAAAAGTTTCGCTCATAATGCAGAGTTTTATTGATAGCAAGAGTCACAGACAAATTACCAACTCTGACAAGAATGATTTACGTGGCAGCATGACCAGTAAACTAACAAACAAAAACTAACCCAGTGCAATCCACCCCCAGACATAGTCAGCCAGCTCATTGTAGGTACACAGCAATATTTCAGCACTTACACACAAGTCCCGAATTACGAGCTTTGCTAAGATATATATGACGCCACAGAAATAAAACAATGCACACAGACACACATACAGTATATATTATAGATGTATTCTAAAGTAAACTACATCACAAAATGCACATTAAAATGGCTTTCATAATGTATTCTGTTTTAGTTTAAAAAAAAGAGTAAAAACAAAGAGCATCTTTTTTCCATATTAGGGCTATGGAGTGCTGCTGTTCTGTAAATAGTTTCATTGTATTTTGTTCACCTTTTCCATCTTCAAGTTCCCCCATAAATGCTCAATGGGGTTTACGTCAGGTGACTGTAGATTAAAGTTCATGATAGTCAGCACCCCTTGATCTTCTTTTGTTTTATGGTAGTTGTTGCAAACCTTTTTTTCAGTACCCAAAACAAGCATTTTCACTAGTTGTCTCTGACTTTTGGCCACGAGTGTATGGTTTTGAACATGATATTAACAAAGACACGTCTGTGCATTTAAGAAAATGAAGGTGTAGGTTAATCTCTTGGAAGGTCTTTTGTCACATGTGATTGTAACTGATGTTACACATCTTATATGTACTGAAGTGCAATTCAGTATGAAGGAGAAGTATTTTTCTGTGTGAGAATAGCTCATCAGCACTTAATGGCTGCATTGAAATGAGCATTGAAATGAACAGTATTTGATTACTTTCCTTTACTTCTTAATGTCTGTTGTTCTGTCGGTATACAGCTGATATATACATACAACTATACAACTAAAGCAGCTGCTCTAGCAAACATAGTCTAATAACGTATTTTTTTTTAAGTTAAAGCCAGGCAAAAGCAACCCTTCTGTTTTACCCCTGCTTATTCTGTTCTGGGTCATCGTTGTGGGTTTGTAAACTTAACCTAATACTCACTGGTACAGAGAGAACTGTGGTACAGAGAGAACTGTTTGTAGGTTCCCTCTGAATCAACAAAGTATCATGCTTACGTATCTACATACCTATACATACCTACATGGCACTATCATATTCAGGAGCACATCCACACACACACGTTTGTCCTGCTATCCATCTCTCTAGACATAATAATTATTGTAGCTAATTAATGCTACAGCCCTAGCCCTAACCTTAACCTCAGTAACCCAAAGCAAGTATTTTAGCTTTTCTGTTTTTAAAAAAGTTGCAGTTTTGGTACAAAAGCTTTTGTGCCTGTGGAAACCAGCAAGATGAGACCATCATGCACCCCCCTCCCCCAACACGCACGTTTGTCTCACTATCCTGGTGGGGACTTTATAGTGATTACTGTAGCTAATTAATGCTACACCGACACCTAACCATAACCTTAACATCAGTACGCTAAATCAAATATTTTGAGTCGTTTGGTTTTTCAAAAGCAAGTTGCAGTTTCTGTAATTAAAAATAAATAAATAAACATTTAAATGAAAAAAGCAGTTTTCCTCATGGGGACCAGCAACATGTCCCCACATTTGAACCTACTTTGTAAAAGTAGCTACAGTCCACACCTGATCGTGGGAAGTGGTTAATGTACGGTGGACATCTAATTCAACTTATGAGCTGATTCTCTAGACAAAACGAATAGCAGAGGGAAAAAACCTTACAGGGCTGTGACCCTCCAGGCTTGGAATCTGACACCCCTCATAAGTGGGAAGAGGAAGTAACCTAGTGTTTGAATCCAAATGGTTTTATATTGCACGGATGGTGTATTGGATGTGGAAGCCATACTGTCATAGCCTGCTATGTCTCTTGTAATACAAGGATTCGTTCCGTGTAAACCACACTATTACGTTGGTTGTAAATGTAAATGTAAGCGGTATAAGGGAAAACCAGCTGCTTCGGTTGAGTTGGGTTAGATGAAATCGCTTTGAAATGTTTGAGTTCTGCCAACAACAGGCGATCGGGTCCCAGACATTCCTCTGTGAGGTCACGTGACCACGAAACTCGACGCGGATTTACTTTTGTTCTCCTGAGTTTGTTTTTACCGGGAGAGGTCGCATGTGAAGTCTAACAGAAACATGGTAGGTACATTAGTCGTAAAAAGTATGGAGGAGCTTTTTTCCTGTGGCCATAACGAGCTCTTTCTAGCCCAGTTATGAAACAAGCTC
>JAJAGP010002848.1:25000-47500 GCA_025084515.1 Ancistrus triradiatus
ACAGCGCATCGCATAATCAATGCACCTTATTATAAAGCTTATTCAGGCTGTGAGAATAAAAAAGCAATATATAAAAGTGTGGGTATAGAATGCGATGTGCAGCGCGAGGAACCGGAAAAACAGCGCGCTGCGTTATCAATACACTTATTATAAGGCTTATTAGCGCGAACAAATAGAAATACAAAAGCCACGTAAAATTATAAGCATAGAATGCGACGTGCAGCGCGAGAAGCTGGAACACTGAGCAGCATTATCAATACACTTATTATAAGGGCTGTGTGTTAGCGCGAAAAAAGAGAAACAAAAAAGTCACATATTAAATACAAGCAGGAAGTCCGCTGTACAGCACCATAAGGCGAAATACAGCGCGCATAATCAATGCACCTTATTATAAGGCTTATTAGGGCTGTGTGTCAGCACAAACATAGAGAAATAAAACAGCCCTGTATAAGCAGAGTCTGATGTGCAGCATAAGAAGTTGGAACACAGTGACTGCATTGTGAATTATGCATTATTATCAATGCACTTACTATAAGACGTATTAGGGCTGTGTGTCAGCGCGAACAAAACGAAAGCAAAGAAAGGCACATAAGTATGTTATTACCCGATCACATATGTACAATAATGAAGTGCGCTGTCCTGTGTGGGCGCGTGATGAGGAAAGCCTATAATATAGGCTCTGTGCGATTGCACAGAGTGTACTCACACTAGGCACATTTGCCTGAACCGGGCCAGAGTCCGAATGGTGAGGGGGGGCAAACGCGCTCTGGCCCGCACTCACACTAGCCTCACACAGAAACGTGCTCCGGCGCGCTTTCATCATGCTTTCGTCATCACCATGTTCGCTTGCACAGCACACTTCTTTGTTGTACATATGATGGGTAATTACATACGTTTATGCCATTCTTTGCTTTCGTTTTGTGCGCGCTGTGCAGCTGCCTCCGTAAGCACGAGATTCCGAAAAATAGTTCATCATCAGTACATTTATTATAAGGCTTATTAGAGCCATGTGTCAGCGCACAAAGAGAAACAAAAAGTCCCATATCCAAGAAGTACAAGTACTTCTTGGATTTTCTTACCTGGATCAATGAGCATGCATCAAGACAAAACAGGCACATAGTAAGTACAAGCATAAAGTCCGCTGTACAGCCGAAATACAGCGCATCGCATAATCAATGCACCTTATTATAAAGCTAATTCGGGCTGTGAGTCAGCGCCAACAAATAGAAATAAAAAAGCCATATATAAGTATGAGCATAGAATGCGATGTGCAGCGCAAGAAGCCGGAACACAGCGCGCTGCATTATCAATACACTTATTATAAAGCTTATTAGGGCTGTGCTTCAGCGCGAACAAAGAGAAACAAAAAAAGTCACATATTAAATACATATTAAATACCAGCAGGAAGTCCGCTGTACAGCACAATAAGGCGAAATACAGCGCGCATAATCAATGCACCTTATTATAAGGCTTATTAGGGCTGTGTGTCAGCACAAACCTAGAGAAATAAAACAGCCCTGTATAAGCAGAGTCTGATGTGCAGCATAAGAACACAATGGCTGCATTATGAATTACGCATTATTATCAATGCACTTATTATAAGACGTATTAGGGCTGTGTGTCAGCGCAAACAAAACGAAAGCAAAGAAAGGCACAGCGGTATGTTATTACCCGATCACATATGTACAACAATGAAGTGCGCTGTGCTGTGTGGGCGTGTCTGTGCTGACGAAAGCGCGCCGGAGTGCGATTTGCACTCACACTACAAACGTACCATGCTGGAGTCCAGCGAACCGCGTTGCGGCCCACCTATTTCAAGAGGGTCCCAGTGCGATTCCTGATTCGGGCCCCGGTGCGATTGGGAGCACTCACACTACCCAAACGAACCGCGCCCGGGCACCAAACGCGCCCGGGCGCGGTTCAAATTGCCTAGTGTGAGTACACCCTAAAAGATTAACAGAGAAATTTCCTGGTCATACAAATAATATAGGCTCAATAATGTCCAATCACTATGCATTTGCGTGACTATGTCTGGGCCAATCGCCATTCTGTTATGTCTGGACCAATCACTGTAGACTTGCATTACTCAGGTATGACCTATAATGTCCCTATATATGGTGTTCAAAGAACTAGAACACAACAAAGGGGGGCACAGTTCTACACATAAGTTCCTCCAGTGCAAAAGCACTTCTACCCTAAGTGTGATTACCAGGCCATGGCAGGGTCCAGGGGAAACAAGAGTTTGGACAAGATAGCTAGAGGGACTGAAGGCCGGGAGATCAGTAAACTCACATTTTTAATACCATTAAATGACTTGTACACACCAAATGGCAAGAGGAGTGGGACAAGACAATAAACAGCAAGCTGTATGAGAACAAACCAGAAATCAAAAGGAAAAGTTACAGAATGGGAAACCGAGAACAACAGACAGCTGTTGGACACTCATACCTAATACACAGTTATTTACTTTCTAGTTTCCCTCTTAAAGTTAGGAGACTCAGATCCTAGTAAAGATAAAATTTATTCATAAAGTATCTTAACCCCTAAAAGGGCATCTAAGGTGAAAATCTGGTAGGAGTAGGGAGGAGGACTATTATGATGCTTAATAGTTCTCTTAAGCAGCCAGTCACAGTCCTCAAAGGAATGTGTCATACCTAACAACGAGCTCATCTCTGCCTCCTCACTAAGATAAAAGTTTTGGTCTTCTAATTGCTCAGAGTTGCTCTGAGATCGCTTCTGAATCGCTCTTAAGCTAAGAATTTTTAAGCCAAGTTAGGAGCTCTCTGAGGATTCTTCGAATCGTTATGAATACGGCCCCTCGTGTTTATTGGTGTGTTAATGTTAATTAATGTGACAGCTGAAAGAAGTAACTTTTGAAGTGTATTACGCTATACTGTTTGCTTAGATTCAGTCAAATGCTGCAAAATGTATAAGAAGCAATTCACAATATAAATAGATAATGACCCAAAATATACCGTGAAGGCAACCCAAGAGCTTGAATGGAATGTTAATAGGGGAATATATATATATATATATATATATATATGGAATATTCTTCCATATATGTGGAATATTCTTCAATGGCTGAGTTAGTCTCCTGACATGAATCAGTGCAATGGCTGATGACACATCTAACTAAAGTAAGTTCAGGAAGTTCATGATTTAATGTAGTCAGCTGTTCAGAAAGAAAACTTCCTGCTGACACAGTCATGTTTGATTTTGCTTTATTTGGAGTAGTTCTCAGCGTGTGCGAACATGCAGTTTTCTCAATGCAGAATGTAGCGAACCGAACGTGGAATAATTCCAAAAGGTGGGTCTATCCACTGGCTAAATAGAAGACACCTGGAATCATAGGAGAACAACAAATGCATAACACAAAGACATGAATGCTAGCAGGATCGAGAACACTGATTGTTTTTTTTGTGGGTCACAGTAGAGAATTCATTCATTTGGGATTCTAGTTTTTAGATATGTTTTCTACTGATTGTAGTCACTTGATACAGCTATGTCCATAATTGGCACCAACAATGCTCCTTAATTCATGTGTACGAAAGACTGTGCCAGTGGAGCACCAGGCATAAAGAGGGATTTAAAAAAGAAAAGCAATTGTTAAAGTCTTGTTGCTCCTATTATATGTTAAAGACTGCGGGATAAATATGCCACTGCATATACTATGTAAATTGTTGCCTGACTTGGATTTTTACTTGAAACTATCTGGAAAATCCTGGATTGGGTGTAGCTGCCCACATCCTGTGGACTGCTGGCAGAAACTCATTTCATCACACTTTTTTTCCCTACATACACATTGACTTTCATTCTCACTTTGTCAGTGCATATGCAAGTTGTTTTTTTTCTTGCCATCAAAAGTCAAATACACCTTGTGGTTGCAAATGTGAGTGTTGTGTGGCTGTTGTGGTAGTAAGTGGAAATTTGTATAATTACAAACTGCTAACTTATTAGAGACTCTAACTGTAATAATGTTTGGTGGTTGTGGCAAACTGCTGTAACACTATTTTGAGCTTTTGTTCTCCTTCTGTCTTGGTGGTTTTGCTGTCTGTTAATGTCATTTACAAAACCTCCCTATGTTGTTCTTCGACAGGGGGGTCAGAGATGGATTTAAATGATAAATGTTAAATGTGGAATAAGGTGATTAAGTTAAGTTTGTGGAGATTTCCTAATATTTTATTTCTGACAGTATTAATTTTCTTAGAAAACTTCTCAATTTCTCTGGCACTGTATTATTGTAAGCACTAAGTGCATTTCCATGTATTTAATAATTAGATAACTGCAGAAAATAACATTTTTGTCAGAATATGATCAGTGTGTATACATGCACTTGAGTAACCAGATAATGGGAAAACTCCAGGTTTACATGACTTGGGCAGTAATCCGGTTTCTACTTTGCAACCAGCCAATAACCTCACAGAAAGACATGACATAACTTCAAACTTTAATATTAAATAATCCAATTATACTTTTTCTGCGTTTCAGATTCTCCACAGTGTTTGATAGCCGGTTCACTGCTTTTAATTCCATGGCACGTTTAATTCCAGCGTTACCAGATCCGGCATAAAAAATGCTACAGTCAATGGGAAAAGAGGTCAAATAAGTCTTTAAAAGATCCTGACCGGGTAGCTGTGTTGGTCAGACTGTGAGCATTCGCAGACTGAGAAAACCAGTTGAAATCGGGAACTGGTATACATGCTTTGGGAAAATAAAATCCAGGTCTCTTAATGGATTTCTTAACATGATGTCTAGATTAGAGTATGCTGTATACATGACTACTTGAATAATCAGGTAACTGCAGAAGTCCGACTTGTTGGATTATTAAGTGCATGTAAATGCATTAATTGTCTGAAATGCTATCACAGCTGACAGACAGTTATCAAAGTACTTGTGTGTATCATGTTAGTAGTTGCTTGCCATTTGAGACAGGGCCTTTGTGTGTTTGTTTAGGGTACTTAGTCATAAGGCACAGAATGATTAATCCATGTGTAAAGTTGCATTGGTGAATTTAAGTTTACCACCAGGTACTTTCACCTCATGCAGGCAGCACAGTGGTGCAGTGGGCAGTGCTGTCTCCTCACAACTCTAAGATCCCTGGATTGATCCCAACCCCAGACTCCACCAGTGTGGATTTCATGTGGGTTTACTCCGGGTGCTTGGGTTTCTTTCTACGTTCCAACGACATGTATTAGGTTGGTAGGGTCCCTCTACATTGGCCCTTGACTAGGGTGATGATAAAACCTTGCGTCTGTCATGAATATAGCAATTCATGCTGATGCGACGTTAAATTAGCTAAACAAACAAGCCGTCACCTCATGCATCACCTCATGCATCATTATGCCTAAGCCCCTCACACTAATGTCTTAATGCACAACTCGATGCTTATGTTTACTAGGTATACTTTATTTTATTTTATTTTCTTGAGATTCAGTGTATGGAAAGATGGTCCTTACATTTTCCTTTAGATTGTCCTGTTATAATTCAGAATCCTAGGTTAACATACTTTTGCCAATCATGAATATGTAATATTGGATCACTTTCCTTAATAAATAAATACATTACTAATATAGTATTTTTACCTCATTTATTTAATTTGGTTCCATCTACCTTTCAGATACTACAAAAAAGCATGATTTAGTATGTCTGCTAACACCATTACTCGTTTAAAAACTGAGACCCTTTTCAATGTTATAGATCAAAATCAACAAAGGTTCTGAAGCTTCTTAGTACTCTCTAGTTTATATAGATAACAATGGATCAAATCACTTGGGGATCATTATGAAGTGAGTGTGTGATAATTTTCTGCATTGTAAGAGCTGGTGCACTCTGTGACCCTGATATTTTCCTTTAAGCATTCTTTTAAACCAAAGTATGTGAGATATGAGGAAGCCTGGCATGATTTTGCAGCTACAGTGGGGCAAAAAAGTATTTAGTCAGCCACTGATTGCACAAGTTCTCCTACTTAGAAAGATGAGAGAGGTCTGTAATTTTCCATCATAGGTACACTTCAACTATGAGAGAAAAAACTGAGAATAAAAATCCAGGTAATCACATTGTAGGATTTTTAAAGAATTTAATTGTAAATCATGGTGGAAAATAAGTATTTGGTCACCCACAAACAAGCAAGATTTCTGGCTCTCACAGACCTGTAACTTCTTCTTTAAGAAGCTCTTCTGTCCTCCACTCGTTACCTGTATTAATCGGACTTGTTTGACCTTATCTGTATAAAAGACACCAGTCCACAACCTCAAACAGTCAGACTCCAAACTCAACCATGGCCAAGACCAAAGAGCTGTTGGAGGACACCAGGAAGAAAATTGTAGACCTGTACCAGGCTGAGAAGAGTGAATCTACAATAGGCAAGCAGGTTGGTGTAAATAAATCAACTGTGGGAGCAATTGTAAGAAAATGGAAGACATACAAGACAATTATTAATCTCCCTTGATCTAGGGCCCCACGCAAGATCTCATTCCGTGGGGTTAAAAAGCTCATGAGAACGGTGAGCAAAAATCTCAGAACTACACAGAGGGAACTGATGAATGACCTGCAGAGAGCTGGGACCAAAGTATCAAAGGCTACCATCAGTAACACACTACGCCGAGAAGGACTCACATGCTGCAGTGCCAGGCGTGTCCCCCTGCTTAAGCCAATACATGTCCAGGCCTGTCTGAAGTTTTCCAAGAGCAATATGGATGATCCAGAAGAGGATTGGGAGAATATCATATGTCAGATGAAACCAAAATAAGAACTTTTTGTTAAAAAACTCAACTGAAGGAAGTTGCATCCCAAGAACACCATAAGCTACTGTGAAGCATGAGGGTGGAAAAAGTCATGCTTCAGGGCTGTTTTTCTGCAAAGTGGACAGGACGACTGATCCGTGTTAGGGGAAGAATGAATGGGGCCATGTATTGTGAGATTTTAAGCCAAAACCTGCTTCCATCAGTGAGAGCATGGAACGTGGCTGGGTCTTCCAGCATGACAATGATTCCCAAACACACCGCTCGGGCAACGAAGGAGTGGCTCCGCAAAAAGCATTTCAAGGTCCTGGAGTGGTCTGGTCTAGCCAGTCTCCAGACCTCAACCCCATAGAATATTTGTGGAGGGAGTTGAAAGACCGTGTTTGCCCAGCGACAGCCCCAAAACATAACTGCTCTTGAGGAGATGTGCATGGAGGAATGGACCAAAATACCAGCAACAGTGTGTGGCAAACCTGATGAAGACTTACAGGAAACGTTTGACCTCTGTCATTGCCAACAAAGGTTATGTTACAAAGTATTGAGTTGAACTTTTGTTATTGACCAAATACTTATTTTCCACCATATTTAAACACTTGAATTCTTTAAAAACCCTACAATGTGACTTCCTGGATTTTTTCTCTCATTTTCTCTCATAGTTTGAAGTGTACATATGATAAAAATTACAGACCTCTCTCATCTTTCTAAGTAGGAGAACTTGCACAATCAGTGGCTGATTAAATACTTTTTTGCCCCACTGTATATCACTCAATGTTTCTTCTCGCACCTTTCACATCCAAATCAATGCATTCATTCATCTGTCAGACGTGGGAACTATTGTTGACTGTATATTGCATTTAACTTTTCATGCCAGTTTTTCTGAATTGTATTCCAAAATTCCAGGTAGCCTTTGTAGAAGGAAATCTAATGTTAATATCACAAGAGACTATTTATAGCTCATACAGATTTTTAGCCTTTTATAACACTTGCTTGTAAAATCTGCTGTTGTAGAAAAAAAAAAAAAAATAAATAAAAAAAAAAAAAATATATATATATATATATATATATATATATATAATATATATATATATATATATATCTATATATATATATCTAAGAACATTCAAGTCTGGCTATATATACCATAGTCAAAATACCCAAGAGCTGCTTTTCACCTTGACTAAACAAATATTCAGCACTTCCTTCAAGACATCTAAGCAAGTACAAAGTGTGACATTATAAGCTAAACATTTAAAAATTTCACAATAAAAACCACATTATATTTGAATATACTTGATAGAGTGAATCGATTATTAAAAGTGTCGACAACGAATTTCATTATCGATTCGTTGTGTCGCATGATTTATGTTCCCCCGCCTTATCATATCCACTTACGTTACTTGCGGCACTTCATCAACACTGGAAAAAAAACACGAGCGATTGAACGGAGCGAGGCGGAATCTTCAAAATAAGTTAGCGTTAAGAATTAAATAAATTCTACAAATGAAACATAACCGATGCCAGAGAAAGAAGGTTCGGCTTAAGACCTCAAAAGTGCTGCACGTTTCACAAAACTAAAGAATGTGTAACATGCAAGCTTTTGCAAAAGTGATTTTCTAAAACGGGGGTTTTTCAAATTCGTTTATAAAAAACATCCCGTCCACACAAGCACTGTTTAAATAACAAACTTCGTCCACATGAAAACGCATGCAGTCACTGTCAAGAGGCAATGCCAAACCAGCAGGACAATATGCCGGCGAAGCAGCTCACTCAACGACAACAGCAACGTCCTATGCATAAGAATATTTTCTCGCCATTCTTCTTCAACAACCACTTCGTTTTGAAAGCTATCCCACCAACGAGAGGTCCGACCGGGTCTCGTCCAAAACCGGCGACGCTGGGGCCGGGAACTGCTTCGTGGGTGTGATGGATATAGTAGTGACCTCCGTAGCGCTTTCTGACGCCTCTGTTCTTCAGTGTAATGAAAAAGTAATAATTGGAAATATATTTGTAGATTTGTAACAAGTTCGGTCAGCAGTGTTACAGCTGGCACCATTTTGGCTACGTCCGCTATTGCACAAAATCGCCTCACGTAAACAAAGTCCGTTTTCGTGTGGACGAACGTATCCCGAGTTTGTTCCGTATTGAATTGAGGAAACGTAACGGCGCACTCACACTATGCGAACGGGAATAGCATGGTTGATGCTTGTTAGCTGGATAATGACAGTTATGGAGTTAAGAGACAGATATCCTATATAGGCCAGGATAGCCAAGTCCTTTTTATGCATTCCTTCTACTTCAACACTGTCTGAGCGTTTAATTTCTGTGGCAGGAAATATAGTCTCTAAAAAAGAGA
The DNA here is from genome assembly GCA_025084515.1 of Ancistrus triradiatus. NCBI lineage: Eukaryota > Metazoa > Chordata > Actinopteri > Siluriformes > Loricariidae > Ancistrus > Ancistrus triradiatus. The sequence continues at coordinate 34,097 of JAJAGP010002848.1, forward strand.
GCCAGCTTTAACCAGGAGCATGTTGACATAACATTTTTAGATTGCAATGCAAAGTTCCTAAAGAAAGGGAGTGAATGGGTTGGTATGTAGGGTTTGCATCAGAGATGCACTTATTTTTCTTTATTTAATTTGTTATTTTAATTTATGAATACATTTAATTTATTATTCAATTATGGTAAGCACTTATTTGCTGTTATTCAATATTATATTTCTGAATAAAGACATGAAAAGGTTTTTTTTTTTTATTTTTTTTTTGCCCCGATTCATAGAAAAAATAATCGACCGATTAATCTATTATTAAAATAATCGTTAGTTGCAGCCCTAATACTTTGAAGAAATATAGCGTTTAGTTACAATAATATCTTAAAAAATTTAGTCATTCTTAAAGGATTACATTCTTAAACATTCTTAACATCCACAACATTCTAAAAGAATTTAGGCATAACAGTCATCATCTCTTGTAGCTTGTATAAATGTTATGGCATTGAAAGTAACTCAGCTGCTCCAAACTGAACTGTTTTTGTTATAACAAGCTAGCTAACAAATGTATTGCTGCACTGTGTAATGCCACTTTTTGGTAAAAGGAAACATTTGCAGTGTTTTTCTGGACAAATATATTCTACAAGCAAAGCCATGGACCATTTGAAATCTTCTACAGGACATGACTGGACTTTCAGAACTAAGAGCCACCATGTTAGCTAAAAATTGCTTGCAAACACTCTGAGCTGTATAGGTAACCTGGTACTGTACATCGTTCACTCTCAGGTGTGAACTTTGGTGACATTGTGCAGTACCCATATAACTGAATACCATCTCATAACTCTAACACCCTCGTCAAAACAGTGGTGGGATTGATCACTGGAGGAGATGAGTTTGAATAAAGAGAAAAGGTTCAGAGGCTGACAGACAATATGTAGCATCCGGAAGGATTCATCTTACCCTGCACATCACCTGTTTGAATGTCTGCCCTCTGGCAAACGATACAGATCTGTTAAAGCATACACCAGAAGACGAAAAAACAGTTTCTTTCCCAAATCCATCGCCACACTGACTGAACTCTGCTCTGAAATCACGCACACTATAATAAATAACAGGTCTACCTACATCCTTGTGCTATACTATTCATTTGCCATTTATTTACTTATTTATTACACAATGTTAAAACAGGTGAAATATATTTTACATATGCTAATTTTTATATTTTGGTTCATCTCATGTCTAACATTAATGTTTCTTTTATATGTTGGGTTTCTAGGCAGTGCATTGTATTTTGTCGCATAAAACACGATGACATCTTGAACCTAATTGTGACCATTTGAGTCCAGAACTGTGTACTAAATCACTTTTGCCATCAGGCAATTACAAATAAAAAGATATCCCAGAAATAAAATATGCTTGTCCTGGCCAAATGATTTGTGTGCCCGTTTGTTCATTTAAAACCTGCTTAGGTTGTCTGTTCACCAAGCTTCCTTTCAAAACACTGCCAATGAGCCAAAGGCAACTGATGTGGCCTTCAGTGATTCCTCTTGCACCTGCTGTATGTGTCTGTGTGTGTGTTCCTGAACACAGAGCTACTCTTTGATTTGGAGCTCAGACGTGTCTTTGTGAGTTATTTAACAGAGCTTTTCCTTTGGCACGTGCACACTCACTTTTGCACTTTAGATCATTGAATTCAGTCTTTATTGTTAGTGTACCATGGTCCAAGGCAGCACAGCATGAGAATGCATCCTTTGAAGAGACTAATATGTTTTATTATTCTTATGATATATCCCATTGTGTAGACATTCTTAGTAAGAACATTTTGGAATTTGAAAAGACACTGGTTTCCTTTGTGTGTCTGTTTAGATATAAAGTTATCTTGACACTCAGCATGTTTCTGAACCCCTATAGGCCAGCTTATTTGGCCTGGCAGTTAAAGACACTGTTATGTAACAGTGGAGATAGGGAGAGTAAGAGAGAGTAAAGATGGATGTGAAAAGTGATGTATCTTTACACAAGCAAACAGAGGAGAATGCCTCCATAGTGAGTAGGATTAAAATCATTTGTTAGTAGAGGATTCCTTTATCAGGAAATGCCACTAGAAAGCAGACTCTGCTTTCCCTCCTCATTCCTACAGTCATTTCCAAAGACATTCCATGTCAAAGTATACTTCTGTTTGTACTAGCTTTTGTAAAGGAAACATGACAAGCCGCAGTGTGACTGGATAATTATGTAGTCTGGCCCAGTGGGTGGATATGGAGAGGAAGCTGCATCAATTTGCAGAGAACTAAGAAAACTGTCTGGAAGATGGCAAGAATTAGAAAGGAGGACTCAATTTTTTAAAATCAATTTCCCTGTGAACAACACTTCACATGTTGTGCTAGACTTCTTATCCATGAGTACCAAAACCATGCTCCCCATACCTTATCTTACCCCAGCAGTAGCCCTGTGCTGAGTTAGTTAACATGTGCTGGTTGAAGGAGCACAGAAATACAGGATTATTGTGATTGTCTTGTTAGCAGTAACTTTAAAACCTCGTAAGAAACAAATCGGTTGGAGGTTGGTGTGCATAACTCAGACAGCTGTGCTGGATCAGAGTCACCTGGGAATTGAGTTCAAACATCTGGAAATGGTTCAGAACTGATTTTCTTCCTTGCTGTTGGGTCCCAATGATCAGGAACAAAGTCTGTAAAGTCAGAACTCAATTTAGGATGTGCAGAGTTGTCGTCCCATACCTGGGATATCTGTAAAGATGAAGGATCAGATATAGCAAGACTGGTTATTTACTGGTTTATTGTAATGGCAAGGTCAGCAGTTGCGATAGAGGTTTATGTTAAATTATTGTTTAAGTGCACTGCAATAGTAATAATAACATTTTAATAACTAGACTGCTGACTCTCAAAGTGTTTATGTACACACACCCTTTTGGGAAAATCTTCCACTGACTGAATCTAGTCTGAATGAAATTTCTGTATTAGCAGTGTAATATTTTAATGATTCGTTCATTAGTAGATTAATAGCCAAATAAACTTCTGTGCCTCTGTAGAAACAAAGAACAAATACTTTTTACATCAGTGATCATTACACATTGTGAAGGTTCTTTATTGTTGTGCTTGTAACGTTGTCACTGAAGGTCACTTCAGGATGTCCTCCCTGTATGTGTTTTCTCTGGTTTCCTTCAACAGTTCAAAGACATGCATTAGGTTAACTGGCTACTCAAAAGTGGCCCAATGTGAGTGTTTATGACTGTTTCTATGTAACCTTGTGTTTGTGAATACAGTTGTTCCCTCTTGTGAATAGCCATTGAAGCTGATGCAGCATAAAATATGACTAGAGACAAATATCGAAATCTGTGATTGTTGATTGCTGAGTGTAGTGTGCATATACAGTTCAATTGGAATCTGAGGTTGGTTAAGGAAAATAATCAGATTGTTGTACGTATCTTACGTAACCGTCACACGTATGTATAGTCCATGATCAATCCGTTCATTTGTGTACACCCAGTGATGCGTTGTAAACCCAACAATGTGCAACAGCAAAGGAGCATGTGAGACAAAACAAGAAGGTAAAAAGCAGAACAATATTTAAATGCTATAATAAGCAGATAACAAAATGCTTGTCTCTCAGACTTCATACTGCTATACCTAATAGTATGTCTTTTTGTTGAAATGAATTATATTTCTATTTTCAACCTGCTATTTAATAGGTAGAATGTGTTTTTTGGAATCCAAGCTCTTGGTCACCAGTACAAAATGCATCCTGATCCACTCCTGACACACACTCCTGCTTCATACCACTTATTTCTTACCTTTATAGCACATTAAAGCACTCAAGAAGACCAACAGCCCTCATGAAAATTGTGTAGTATGAGCGTTAGAGGGGTTCAGAGAATTAGAAGTGTTTTGTGCGCAATACGTTTAAGCTTGGCTATCTAGCATTTGTGTGTCTGCATGTGCCTGTGATGTCATGTCTGCCCCAGTCAATGCCAGGTTTCCAACTGGAGAAATAAAGCTGTACTTTCATGGATTACTAACACTGTTTATTCACCACACTTACTTTGCTGGCAGAGGGTAATAACCTGGTTGAGCATGTTGTCATCTGTCCCTAGTCACTCCCTCACGTTTTTTTTTCCATGCAGTGTGACCTGTATTCTTAATCATCCAAGGAGCTGATGTTTTAGACTTGTGTACCTCAGACACTTTCAGAAACACTAAACAATATAAATAGGTCTGAGCAAGAGCACAAATCTTTGATGCCCTTTTTTTATGTCCAAAACACAAACTTGTGGTTGGAAAAGCTACACTTTTGACAGGATTTACAGGAAGAGTTTGACCATAGTTATAGAGAGACATTTTCTACAGTCGTTACTGATCGGTGGAGACGGGCATAAATTCCAAATGTGTTCATACTTGTCACGTTTGTTTCGATTAAAACGAACTCTGGTGTGATCCTTTAGTGCGGTTCATTTGAACAAGTGTGAATGCTGCCATCCGAACCTTGATGTGTGAACGCAGCACAGACCAAACACAGGGAGTGACGTTAAAAGAAGCAACCCCTAATTTAATGTAACTTGTATAACTTGAGGTATCAGGTATCAAACAAATGCAACTGGCTATGTTAAAGAACTGTACTTGATTCTTTCATTCCAAAAGCCAGAATAAGCGTACCTGCTGCTTCTTGTTATAGTTGGCCAGTAAATGTCAGTCCTTTCATGTGCATAACAGGAATTAAATTGTAGTAGCTCTTTGTGAGTATCAGCTGGTAGAAATGCCAGCACATATTAAGAAATCGCATGAGCGTGTTAAGCCCAGTACACAGCATTGTTGTGGACGTTATGTTTGGCAAGTTCGGTCGCAAAACGTCATAAAAGCTGTCCAATCAGTATGTGACCTTATTCATTTGACTTTTGTTTACACATTTTGATGCGATGTTAAGAATGTCACTGTGAACGTTAAGCGAAGCAGGACTACAATGCAACAATGTACTGTCAGATACTAGAATTTAAGTAGATAAAATGTGTTGCTCTATAGAGCTCTGGAAGTGGCAGAGTGATGCAGCATTGCAGCCAGGACGACAGTGTGGCTGCAGATGTACCAGTACAGCCCTGCGAGATGGACCGCAGCGGCAGCTTCTTTAAGGTATGGACTTTGTGCACACTGGTATTTATAAGTGGCTCAATTGATGAGCATCATATTTTAGTCATTATTTTTATTATTACTGGATATAAAAATACATATTTATACTAACTTTCTGGTTTAAGGCATATATCTGTAAACCAGAAATAAATGTATCTGTAATGAGCTTTGTAAAATTTCTGAAATGCATTTCAGGGGCTTGTCTAAAGCAGATGCTCCTCAGATTGTGCAATTACTTTCATTGGAAAGCTTTATTCATGAAAAATGGGCCATACTTTCAGATGATGTCCTATTTTAAGCCAAACATAAAGTCATTTCCTGTTGAGATCCTCTGGAATGCTGTTTGGGTTACAGATAGCTCCAGACTGTCTCAAAGAATTTGCTTTACAGTAATACAGTGGTGTGAAAGTGTTTGCTCCCTTCCTGATTTCCAATTTTTTTTTGCATGTTTGTCACACTTAAGTTTTTCGGAACATCAAACAAATTTAAATATTAGTCAAAGACAACACAAGTAAACACAAAATGCAGTTTTTAAATGAAGGTGTTTATTATTAAGGGAGAAAAAAATCCAAACCTACATGCCCTCTGTGAAAAAGTGATTGCCCCCTAAACCTAATAACTGGTTGGGCCACCATTAGAACCAACAACTGCAACCAAGCGTTTGCGATAACTTGCAATGAGTCTTTTACAGCATTGTAGAGGAATTTTGGCCACTCATCTTAGCGGAATTGTTGTAATTCAGCCACATTGGAGGGTTTTTGAGCATGGACAGCCTTTTTAAGGTCATGCAACAGCATCTCAATAGGATTCAGGTCAGGACTTTGACTAGGTCACTCAAGTCTTCATTTGGTTTTTCTTCAGCCATTCAGAGGTGGACTTGCTGGTGTGTTTTGGATCATTGTCCTTCTGCAGAACCCAAGATTTTTTGGTAGACAGCAGAATTCATATTTCCATTTATCACAGCAAGTCATCCAGGTCCTGAAGCAGCAAAACAGCCCCAGACCATCACACTACCACCACCATATTTTACTGTTGGTATAATGCTCTGTTTCTGAAATGCTGTGTTACTTTTACGCCAGATGTAGCTTTTGTCTCGAAATGTTGTGTTTCTTTTGCGAGAACTTTTGTCTCGTCAGACCACAAAATGTTTCCCCAAAAGTCTTGGGGATTATCAAGATGTGTTCTTGAACAATGGAGACAAACTTTTATGTTCTTTTTGCTCTGCAGTGGTTTTTGTCTTGGAACTCTGCCATGCAGGCCGTATTTGCCCAGTCTCTTTCTTATGGTGGAGGCATGAACACCACATTTTATTTCTCCCTTAATAATAAAAAAACACCTTCATTTGAAAACTGCATGTTGTGTTTACTTCTGTTGTCTTTGACTAATATTTAAATTCGTTTGATGTTTCCAGAACACTTAAGTATGACAAACATGAAAAACAAATAGGAAATCATGAAGGGGGCAAACACTTTTTGACACCACTGTAACACTCAGATCTATTAAATGCTAAATATTATGTAACAGGTCATTTTCACTAAAGTAGCTTTTCTGATGATTATGGATTTTGTTTGAATTAAAGGCATGAATGAACAACAGTGTTTATTGTCTCTGTTTTTCCAAACCCATTTGCTAGTACTTGTGTTGACCTGTGTTTGCTCACAGCTGCCATATATTTTGTTTTTTAGAGAATTTCCATTGTTAGTTGTTAGTTTGATCCTTCTGAATGTTTTCTCTCTTCACTGTTAGCAGTCTGTCTGAAGTTGACTCAAATGCTCCTGACTGAAAATACATAGTTTCCTACAGTCTGGGTTGCTTTTTTGGATGCTCAAGCACTATATGACTTAAGCAGAGCTCATAAAGAGAGTGAATTTGCCTCATCTGGACAAATATTTTGACCTTTGAAAAAGGATATTGTGCCAGTTAGCATTCTTCCGGACTTGCAGTCATCACACGTCTTTTCTAAATCTCTTTAGACTTAGGAAAATAATACACTGACTTTCTTTTATTTATAAGACACAAAATGCTAAACCTTGGACTAAGGATTTTAACAGTACAGTTTCAACACAAATCATCTCGTGGTCTGTACGTCTGTTACCTAAACTTGTTTCGTTTACTACTAAATGGTTTCAATTTTCCTTTTCTTTTTTCTGATGGTAACAGATTAATGTGCATCAGCTATTCCTGTTAACACTGTTTACTTCCTTTACACTTCGCTTGTATGAATTGCCCAATATTCCTAGCACATCATTGTTTTTGCAGAAGTTCATTCTTTACCAGAAATTATTGCAAAAACCAGAGTTTTTTTTGCCCCCTGAGAAGCTGGTTCAAGCCATGGTATGCATTTCTGTCTTCAGTACCTATTTATATAAATGTTTTAAATAGCTTGCTATTGATTCATTTTGAGTATGTTGTCACGACATTAAAAAGGTCATATTTTTGTCAGTAATAATGACTGATGTCAGGTGTTTCTTTTCTTTTTGTTCTTGAGGCCTTGAAACAGGACTGTGAAGTATTTGTGCTGTATTAAACTGATGGTGCTTTCTTTGGCTGTGAGCTTTGTTTGTTTAATGCAGGGAACTGGTGTGTAATTGTGGATTGCTGACTAACTCGAAGGGATCAGACAAATATCTACAGAGCATAACTGAAAATAGCTTGATCTGGAAAATTGAAGGTCAAGCAAAGTGTGGTTAGTTTGCCAAAGATTTAACAAATAGTGTTACCTGTTTTAACTTAAACCTGCATAAGGGCAGTTCCACTGTTATGCTATGTTACATTAAGTTTCTCAGTGCCTGCACATGATTACAATGTGAGAGCCATTTTGCAGATTGTGAGACCAGTGGCAGCTGGTGTTTTTTAATAGGGAAACACATTCAGTATATTCACATATGATCACTTCATTGTACTTGCCAGCCATAACAATGCACTTCCCATATCTCTCCAGTGGAGCTGCATAGTGATGCTGGTTAGTACAAACCTCTTAAGTGTTGTAAATAAGTTGTACAATTTTCTGTGGCAGAATTCATAGCATAGACACTTGTGGCAAACAAATTATTATCAAATGTTAATGAAACTGAAGGAGAAACCGTAATTCTTGTGTAGTCTTAAAGCAGTCTGTCTGTCTCGACAAGTTATGATTACTGGCGATGGTGCAGTCCTAGGCTAGTGAAGGACGCAGAAACATTGCCATCTGTTGGTGTTGAACGGAAGTGCCTCTTAGTTTCTCAATTGACTGTAATATTGGTGAGCCTAGATTGCGTGCTAGTGTACGCTAATGATGAATTTCACCGCACAGGTCATTCAGTATTCAATCTATCCGTGCACTTTTATCACACCTACCTGTCCATATTACTTAGAGGCTGCTTGCTTGTATCTAAAATAAGATTTGCCTGAGTAATGTGACTAAGGAGCAGTCTATTTTTTATTCAGAGTTGTTTACTTTTTAAAATGTATGGGTTTACAATGTGCAGTGCAATGAAATGCCTACTCTATGATGATTTGAAACGATAAAACTTTTTTGTTTTTAAATTGGCTGAATCATTGTGATAATTATTGAGCCAAATAATTATTCATTTATTCAACTTCACTGATCACGTTAACCTGTTGATTTTTCAGTAGGTCTATTGCCTATCCTAGAGACACTGAGTACAAATTGGAACTGCACCACACACAGTCCCAGTCCATCTCAGAACGTCACACATTCACTCATTCATACTTGGATTCGGAGAGGACAATTCATCCATGGCATGTTTTTGTGACTTATAAGGAATATTTAACTCGTGCATACTCAGTCAGGCAGAGAGGACTGAACCTGGGGCACTGAACCTGTGTAGCACCACCGTGTTTAGTTGTGCTAATGTCTAGACCCCAAAAATGATTGTGGTTATCTTTTTTGGCCATGATATTGGCCTTTTGTTTACCAGTGATAAGTGTACTATTTAGGATAAGTCAAAGTCAGATTTATTTCTGTAGCGCTTTTTACAATGGAGCATTGCCTCAAGGCAGCTTTAAGATAATTTTCTATTATCTTCTGTTATCTAAACTCAATCCCAAATTGAGCAAACGTAGAATGACAGTGGAAGGAAAAAGTCCCAAGACACAAAAAGGGACTATAATAAAAAAGGAAAAAAAATATATATATATATGCGTGCGTGCGTATTATACACACCAGACTTCAATACAGGCCAGACATAACTTTCTACAAAGCCTTATCAACACCTTTAACACCTATCTGCACTCCTAGTCATCCTGTGCTGTCCTCTACCTCCACCACACACCTGTCTGTTTCCAGCAGTCAGGTGAAAAATCAACACAAGAGACTGCACCAGAACAAGGCTACAGGTCCAGATGGACTCAGCCCCAGGGTCCTGAAAACCTGTGCTGACCAGCTCTGTGGGGTTCTACAGCACTTCTTTAACCTTAGCCTAAGCCAGAAGAAGGTTCCAGAGCTTTGGAAAACATCTTGCCTTGTTCCGGTACCTAAGAAGCCATCTCCATCTGCCCTGGAGGACTACAGACCGGTCACCCTAACCTCACACATCATGACAGTTTTGGAGAGACTGAATTTAGCTCATCTAAGACCTCTGGTAAGCCCCTCTCTGGATCCACTGCAGTTTGCCTACTGCCCTGAGGTTGGAGTTGATGATGCAATCATCTACCTGCTACAGCGAGCTTTTGCACACTTGGACAAATCAGGAAACATCGTACGGATCATGGTTTTTGATTTTTCGAGTTCCTTTAACACCATTCAGCCCTTTCTGCTGAGGGAGAAGCTCAATGAAATGCAGATGAATGCCTCCATAACCTCCTGGATTATTGATTACCTGACAGACAGACCACAGTTTGTGCAGCTGAGGGAATGAGAGTCTGAGTGGGTGGTCAGCAGTACAGGAGCACCACAGTGGACTGTACTCTCACCTTTCCTCTTCACCTTGTACACCTCGGATTTCCAGTACAACTCTGAGTTCTGTCATCTACAGGAGTTTCAGATGACTCTGCGATCGTGGGGTGTGTCAGTGGTGTACAGGAGAATGAATACAGAGAACTGGTAGACCGCTTTGTGGAATGGTGTGGAAACAATCATCTCCAGTTGATTGTGATCAACACAAAGGAGATGGTTGTGGATTTTAGGAGGACCAGTACTGCACCAAACACTGTATCCATCCGGGGAGAAGAAGTGGAGGTGGTGGAGAGCTACAAATACTTGGGTGTTCACCTTGACAACACACTGGACTGGAGATGTCACATTGAAGCTGTATACAGAAAGGGACAGAGCAGACTCTACTTCTTGAGGAAGCTTAGGTCCTTCAATGTATGCAATAAGGTGTTGCATATCTTTTACAAGTATGTTGTGGAAAGTGCAGTTGTCTTCGGAGCCATCTGCTGGGGAAGCGGAATCAGAGCTAGTGACTTAAAGAGGCTGAACAAACTCTCTTAAAGAAAGCTGGATCTGTGCTTGGAACTACTCTAGAGCCCCTAGAACTGATTGTAGAGACTAGGATGCTGCACAAACTAATGGACAACACACAACACACCCTTTACACAATCTACTGGACAGACAGAGGAGTGTGTTCAGTAAGAGGTTACTGTAATAAGGACAGATACAGGAAATCATTCCTGCCCACTGCAATAACACTATACAATGACTCACTGCTATCCAGATAGAAGATATGTTACACATTTGTAACATTATTAGTTTTTGTAAAATTTGTAATTTTCTGTGTTTGTTTGGTATTTATAGTTGTATATTGTTGTTATGTGTATTGCTGCTGCAACAAAGAAATTTCCCTTTGGGGATAAATAAAGTACTTCTCTCTCTCTCATTCGTTTTATATATATATATATATATATATATATATATATATATATATATATATTATAGTAACCCTAAAGACAATGTAGTATTATGGAAAGTATAATAAAATAGAGAATATGAAACTATAGTATATAAGACAATAGTGGAAATAAAATATTGAAATAATGTAAGGGTTGCTTCACCAACTGATATTTATGCCTTCTACTTTGTGACGAGGGAACTCTAGTGTGGACATCACATCTCACATGTTTTTAGCCAGTTGTTTATATCTTATTGTGAGATTATTTATTCTTTTAGGCAGCCAAGTTGTAGTGTGAGCGTTCCTGTCCTTGTTTGAGTTTTGTTTCCTCTAAAACTGGGGTTTGTATGCATAAAGGGGAAGCAGTTCCAGACCTAGGTTTAGAGGAGCAGTGACTAACGTCTTACTCTGCAAAAAAACTAACAAAAAAAAAAACATTTTACTTGATCACGCATACTGACGCAAATGCATAAGATCATGTAACAGTCCTTCAACTCTGGTTCTTGTCTGTGTCTCTGAAGCTTATAAACACATTTACCACTGAGATCTCTGAACTGAAGCAGGAGATGGTTCAGACAACCAGGGAACCTGACACTAAGCTCCTACAAGGGTAAGTCTTCATTCTTTCTCACTTTCTCGTTCTTTCTCACTTGCTCGCACCAGTTCCTTCTTTCTTGCCATGTTAACAGGGACTATCGTTTTATTTATTTATTTATTTTTTACATATTTATGGTTGATATTTACCAGAATATTGCTGTATTTATTTTAATATGGGTTTTCTTTGTGAATGTTAGCAGTTAAATATAGGTGTACATTCAGACTGTGACCGTCACCACTATATTGTCCACAGAATAACTTTTACAATTAGTTAAGCAAAGCTGTGAGGTGAGATTAATACAGTTAATACCTGTATGTGGTAATTTTGCTTCATGTAATTTGTTCTTGACCTGACGCATGCAGTTACTGGTCATGGTTATGATGTGGTAGTATGTTCTGGTGTCCACTAGGGGGTGCTTTACTGTTTTTGAATTTCCGGAGTTCTTAGAATCATCACATCACTGTAATTGTACATAAGACATGACGTTGTTTTCCGCATATGCAGAGGAATTGGGAATTTTTTAAGCTCAGCTACTGAATAATGAAACTACACCCTGCTGATGTGATCAATGAAGACGATGCACCCAGCTTTTATGTTAAATGCAGTGCCTATAGACAGTTATCATACTCTTTAATAATCTTATCATATATATATATATATATATGCTGATGCTCAACCCACAGTGTCAAAGCATTTTCATAATAACAAAATCTGATCGATTATTGAAATTTAATTAGTATCCAGTGATACCTAGGTTCTCATCATTAATTCGTTCCAGTAGGCTTGTCGAGAACTGAAAGCAACGAGCACCAAGCAAATTTTTTCCCATAAGGAATAATGAATTAATGGATTAATTGAATTAATCTATTCCAGACTAAATCTATCAACCAGAGTATTGACAGGCTGTAATTAAATTAAGAGGTGGCTCTAGAGGTGACACGGGCACAATTGGTTATATTTGAGGGAGAAAATGCAGGATGTGGGGGATCATCTACTTGCTGTGCAGCAGCGACCCATGCTGAGCCCTGCAGTGGACTAGTGTCCTGTTCAGGGCGTACTTTCGCCAGCACTCAGTGATGAGTTCCTTACCAGGATGAGCAGGTTATCTGGTGTGATAGAGTATACAGAAAAATGTGCACCTAAATTGCGATTAGTAAACACTAGTATAGACACTCCTATGATATCTGATATTACTTGTCTGTTTTGCCATGCAGTTATTATAAGTTCCAGATTGACAGAGAGAAGAAATGTTTGGTGTCTTTTGTACTGCTGTAATTGTTTTCTGTTTTTCTTGACTTGCATTGCAGTCTGGAGTCGGAGGTAAGTGGTCTGTTTCTCGAGTCTCCTGTCTGCATTGGTACAGCAGGGGTCCGTGATTCTGGCTATGACTCTCTGCGGCGACGCCTGAGTGTTCTGGATAGACTGACACACACACATCCTGTATGGTTACTGCTGATGCTCAGCGATGAAGAAGCTAAACACATCCTGCAACCACAGCCACCAGGGGTGAGTATGCCAACTGCACAGCCAGAGTACACTGTACCATACCAAATTACTGAGTGCTCTGGACAGTGTACTGTTGTGGCTTATAGGAATATGGTAACAATCAATGTTAGAGCAACTCTTTAAAGTTTCAAACATCTAGAATGAATCTGTGTGGAAGACAACACTACTGTATGGATCACAGACCAAGGATCAAATTTGGAGATTGGAAGAATGTGGTAGCATTTTCTTAACTGCCATTTCTCCAAGTCTACAAATGTCAGGAAAGTAATTGCAATGTCAAATTTTAGCATTGCAACTAATTTTGGCATTTCTAAAGTTTTTCTTTTAATGAGAAAAAATGAGAAAAAAATCCAGG
>JAJAGP010002848.1:52500-95372 GCA_025084515.1 Ancistrus triradiatus
CAACCTCACCTCATTATCAGTGCCACACAGTTGACAAACACAAGCCTCTGTCTGTCAGCATATGCACATGCTCAGATACTCAGCTAGAAGACCAGACCTTGCTCATTCTGTCATTTAGTGTCTTAAAATTAAGTCCTCTTTCTCTGAACCTTAGTTTGAGAAGGTTAAATACACATTGTGGGCCACATTTATGCTAGTACAGTGCATTATGTGTTTATCTATTTGACTGTGTAGAGATTGACCCTCTTGAACCTGTTCATCTCTATAGGGATGTTCTTCCATTCACTTTGAAGATTCCTGAGGCGATCTCTACAGCAAAGACTGTCTCCGACCTTGAAGAGGTAGCTAAGTTAGGAATTGGTAAGTAGCCTATAGCTTCAACTTTATTATTTCAAATATCTGTGGCTGTGCCCTTCTCTCAAAACCCAGGATCCATTAAAATGTCACAGCTAAGTGTTTGCAAAAGGGTGAATAATCCACAAAAGACCCAGTTACACATAAACTTGGTCAGAATCTAAACAGGTATTTAGGAGGACCTCAGGACACTAGAGATGGGTCATGCCTTGTAGCAAACACTTTGTCTTCAGTGATAAGAAATATCTCGTCTTGTGGTCAGAAATATAGTGAGCCTTCTGTGCTGACAATGCTGTGTTTGGTTATATTGTTATGAATTTTGATTTCCAGTATGTTCTTATTGCTAAAATTCTAATAACAAGAATTTGTGTTTACTTTGCCTATTCTGAAAGACTGAATGTATGCCATACCTGCAATATGGTTTTGAAGAGCATATGCGTTTCCCATGTTTACTGCTGCCTTCTGATCCATGAATACTTGTTACACATTAGTGTGTACATGCATAGAGTAAAATATTGATAATTGTGATATGACCCTAGTAACCTTTATGGGGATTTGCAATGTATTATAAGGGAGGATGATTGTTCACGATTTTGTAAAGGCTGGTAGTTCCCAGCTATTTGTAATTACCGTATTTTTTCGTACCATAAAATCGCCACCGGCTTATAAGACGCAATATCAACGATCGGATCGGCTGCTAACGGTGTATATTTTCATACAACCTAAAGCGCATCGGGTTTATAAGACGCATTAAATTGAAACAAAACTCTTAAGTTCCGTCGGAAGCTCATTTTGTTTTCTTTACCTGGCGCAGGGCGTTCTTCTTGCTTCCTCCACTTCCGTATCATTGATTGGTTAATGTTGAATTCTCTCGCAGCTGCTCTATGTCCCTGTTGTACTGCGTGACTGATAGCGTTGAGTTTGAAATCCGCTTTCGACAATAAATGAATGAATGCACCACACCCTAATGCTGAATATACCATACCGTTTACTCACTCCGGCGATGCTGCGCACTACGGTTGCCGTAAGCTTCGTAACTTACCATAGCCGTGCTAAAACATTTTGACAGAGTTTATGGATCGCCGTGTACCATCTACAATTGGTTCTACGTCAGAAAGCACAACCAGAATTAATTCATACATAGATGCACCCGCATTTTTAAGGCGCACTATCGCATTTTTCGATTTTGGAGAAATGTTAAAAGGATTTTAAGTGCCCTTATGGTCCGTTATTCATGCATTTAATGTACAGTACATGCATGCCGAAGCTCAATTCTAGTAATTTAGCGACTTTGTTTTTTATCCCAAGTATCCTAATATCAGACACATTGAGAGTCTTACACATTGTAAGACTGTTCTCTGTGTACAGTTGAATGTGAGTCATGTGGCAGGGTTTCTTAACGTCATTCGGGTGCAGGGCATCAAATATACAGTTCATATCAGTGACGAGTACTGACCATGTCACCTGCTGAAGCATGTCTAAGACCTTGTTGTTACTAATTGCCATGGGCTATCGCACAGTTGTTGTTTTTTTTTGTTATAAAGGAACAGTATAATATAACAATCAACTTGTGTAATATAACAATACACTTGATTACAGAGGTTTATTTGTATGTGGTGGCTGACTGAAAGCAGTAATGAGGGATGTATAATAAATTAATTTAAATACCACCTGAGTAAACCTCAGTTTGCACTGTGCTATTAATTGTTTGCTCCAGTACATTTAATTTTTTAAGTAACTCTATATATATATATATATATATATATATATATATATAACATTTTGTAAAGAAAGCTTAGTCTATACAACGAGGAAGAGTGGTTAGAAAACAGGAAAGGCCTATTTAGTTTTAGACATGTAGAACTTAGACTAGTAATTGATTGCAGATCATGATCACGGAATCCATGAAATTGTTGGAACAGAGCTATGAAAATATTGAGATTTTAAGTAGTGAGTATACTAATAGAAAATTGCAGCATTGATGCCAGTAAATAGATTTTAGTAGGGCAAAAATGTAAATTTAATAGCTTATATTGCTCCCAAAAGAAACCCTACCTAGGGACTGTAAAGACGTTCAGGCTTTTCACAGTACTGATCAGGTTTCATTTTGGCTAACATTGCTGACTGGGAAAAGCCAGGGTGACCAAGGACACTGCAAGGCAAACACAGGAAAAAGAAAAGAATGTAAAAAGATTAATAAAAAAAAAACAACTGAAAAATGACTATGGAGGATGATTGAGATGGAAACAAAGTGAAGTCTTTATCATTACTTTTTCTCATGTATATATTACTTTTTCTTACTGTAACAGCTTTTAGTTTATCTGATTAATTTAGCACTGCTTTTCAATAATAAATGAGAAGAAGAGAGACTAAAATAATTGCACAGTCAGGTTGGGGGAAACAATACAACCAATCCCTCCTAGGTGTTTTCATGTCCAATAAGCTACTGACAAAGAATCAGTCGGTCCTGGCCTATTACCTCAAGAAATGTCTTGGAAAAATGCTTTCATGTAACCTATTGCACTGTCCCCCTACAACAAGTTAACTTTGGTTGTACTTGGGATTTGCGTCCGTCTTGGTATTGGTTTGTTGTTGGTGATACAATCTGACCCCAGATTGACTTAATATTAGCGTACCAGTACAAAAGGAGATGTTGTCTTTCCCATGTGTGAAAGGGTGGCCCTCTGAATGAATGTGTGTAAGTAAGAAGAAAGATGGTGGGGAGGGAGTTGTAGCGCGCCTGTGCTCCTCCCCACAGCATGCCATGACTTCATACAGTTCAAGTGTGTGTGAAACCACACCAGCTCTGTTTTTCCATAAACTGAGTTGGGGGTTGAGCTTTAGATGTTTTCAGTTCGAGCGTGCCTGAAAAGAACAAAGCAAAGCATGAAGCGTTTTCCCTCGATTCTATTCCTGTAAGTGTGGAGGATAGACTTTTTATACTTTCATGACTGGTTTTTTTGTTTTTCCTCTTTTGGTTCTTATTTGGTTGGGGACTGTATTTGAGACGGTGGTGGTGCTGTGCTGTCGGCGTTTTGCTCTTTTTAGTCACTGTACAGTTCATATGTTTACCTGATTTTGACTTCACTGTATTTTCTGGCTACTATTTTAACTGTTTATGATGTGTATTTCTCTCTTGTGTATAATTATATTATTGTTAATTATATAATTGTTATATAAATAATTAAATAATTAATTAGTGTTTTATTTAACTATGACGTCTGTTTGTTGAGCTTGCAGTATGTTTTTGCTTTGTTTGGTTTAACTCTCTGCTCTGTATTATCCCTAGGATTTTGGGACGCTGAGCTGTGTCAAAAAAGGAAAAGATCTGTGTCTGAAGGATTTAGTCCTCAACAGAGAGTGAAACAATTGGGACAGAGGAAGTCCCTTGGAGACAATTTGCCAGTTGTCCTGGACTCTCGACCCTCATCTCAGCTGGAGTGCAGTCATACTAACAAGGCACTGTGCTTCATTAACCCTCTGTTTTTTACAAACACATCACTCTGAACCAGCTTCCACTGAGACTGCCACATCAGCAGCAACTGGAGAAAGCAGCAGCAGCCCCTCTTCTCAGCGCAAAAGTCCTCAGAGCGCCCTTCGCCGTGCCATTAACACAGAGAAGAACAGGAACAGTCACATAAAAAGAGAAAATAGTGTGTTCCGCTCACCTCCACCCCGTCCCCCACCACCCCGGGCCATCCCACGCAGACCATCCGTCCCTGTCAAGCAGAAGAGCATGCCTGAGACTGGGATCAGCTGGATCAATGGACCGCTGGAGAAATGTGGCTTTCTGGGACGCCTTAGCTCCTCATTTTCACCACCATCCTCTCCACCGAAGAGAACTAGCTTACCCATCAGCATGCCGTCTCCCTGTGAACAAAGGGTTTTGAATAATCTTGATGCAGAGGGCCACCTGGCAATGGACGACCAGTTCATTGAGGAGGCTGTGTCTCGGAGCCTGGCCAGGCAGTCCCAGAGGAAGGCAGCCATGGAGAGTAGAAGTTCTGTAGAGGAAGGCAGCCCTGTCGGTCAAGAGAGACTCAGCAACATTAGCATCTCCACCTCCTCATCTGACTCCGACTACTCGCACAGCTTTGCAATGCCAGTGGCACCCGGCCCCACCAGAGCTGACAGCAGCGTAGAGGAAGAGGAGGAAGAAGAGGAGGTAGACGACGGTGTTGGCGTGGAGAGCGATCAAGAGTTGAGCATGGACCCACCATTTAAGCCTAAGAAGCGGCACAGTGCTGGACCGTTTGTACTGCCGCGGGCAATTAGGGGGCATCTGCGCAAGGTCAGCGGCGTTTTTAACTCACTAATGACACCTGAGAAGAGAGCACTCCGAAGGATTGTGGAGCAATCCCAGAACAAAGGCACCTACTTTGGCTGCCTTGTGCAGGACTACATAAGCTTCATGCAAGAGAACTGCAGCTGTCATGCCTCTGGTCTTGAGCTACTGCAGACACTCCGCCAGTTCATGACTCAGATGAAGTCCTACCTGCTGCAGAGCTCTGAGCTTGACCCCCCCATTGAGTCCCTTATCCCGGAGGACCAGATTGGTAAATATGCTATACTCATTTCATATAGATAAAATGGGATATTTCATCACTTGCTTGCTATCTTGTGTATCTTCTTCCGTTTAGCTTTCAGAAGAAATAACAAATTATCTAAGCATCTAATCAGTTTCTGGTGTTGAGCTGTTATGTACTCAACACAGTTCACCGTAACATTAAAACCACTGACAGGTGAAGAGAATCATAATGACAGTGTGATGCTCTGGGCAGTGTTCTTCTGGGAAACCTTGAATCTTGGCATTTTGGATGTTTCTTTGACACACACCACCTATTGTTGTAGATCAAGTATGTTTGTTTATTTATTTACCGTCACGTCTGCATCAGTGGCTAATTATTACAGGAGCAAGGTTATATCGATACTTGTCAGATACACTCACAGCGGGGGCAGTTCAGAACGAACAGTCAAACTTCACACATGCAAAGTCTGATGTTGGGATCAAACCGAGGATCCCTGGAGCTGTGCGCCGACTGTGCTAAACGCTTGCGCCACCATATCGTAATGTCTTCCAAGAACACCTGTTCATGGCAACAGTGTTCCCCAATGGCAGTGGCCTTTTCAGCAGGATAATTCGCCCTGCCACGCTACAAAAATTGTTCGGGAATGGTTTAAGGAACATGACAAGGAGTTCAAGGTGTTAACTTGACTGCCAAATTTCCCAGATCTCCATCTAATCAAGCCTCTTTGGGATGTGCTGGAGAAACAAATTGGATCCATCGAGCCCCCTCCTTGCAACTTACATGAGTTTTAAAGGATTGTTTGCTTTGTGGCATTGATGCCTTTGAGTCCCTTGGCCATCATGGAGGGGACCTACACAATATTAGTCAGGTGAATTATGACTGGTCCGTCTGTTTTGTTAAGCGTTCATATTGCATTCTTCAATATATAACAAATGGATCAAGATAAACGGGTATAAATCAGGTCTGTTCAATTAGTGCACCCCCTTCCACCCATTGACTTTTGCACACCAGCTAAATAAAGGTTCAAACAAACTGATTATCATTTTCTGCAGATTGGACAGCTTTATGTGATTCCTATTTAAGGCCTATTCATACCGAGTATGTTTCTTTCGCATAAAAAAAAAACAGATGCAATTTTTAACGTAGTGGGACATTCACACACCTTCACTCTGAAAACTCCCTGTTCATATTTGCTTTCTTTAATGTCTCTTCTCTTAATGTGTCATGGAGGTTTTGACACATCTCCTTCACATTTGGCATTCAACTTAAAAACACAGGGTCTTTTGAGTCTTTCTTATTAGATGTATTTTTGGGGGGAAAAAAGCTTTTGTAAAACTAGAGGAAAATAATTACGTATGTAATAATATTTTTAAATGTAAGGCTTGCTTCTATACCTGAACATAGTAACTCTATCATAACTATAGCATAAATATGTATATTGATACAATATCTGCTTCTCTAGATTCATCAATGACGTGGCTAATTCTACCAGGCCTAAATAGTATGCTACTTCAAGAAAAAGAAAGATTGTTATGACAAAAACAAGACTATTGCACTTACAAGTACATTAAACAATTCTACCAAAGCAATTACTAATCATAGTTCTACGAACTGCACTTGCTGGAATATATTCATCTGTTAGGAATGTGTTTGCCTGCTGGTGTCATATCACTCATCAGTAGTGTGTGTGTGTGTGCTTCTATTGCGGGTCCCAACAAAATTGCATGCAATATTCTTATCCAGCAGGTTTTGGTGCAAATGCAAGATAGACCAACTTGTATATTCATGTCCAGACAGACATCTGGCTCTTCTTTTTCTGTTTTTTTTTATTTTATTTACTTTAATTGCTTCCACACCACACAATCTAGCAGTGAACAATAGACAAGAACACCCTTACTTCTGAAGTAATATATTCATGAAATTCATAAATACTTTTCTTTGTAAAAGAGGATGATTTGAGTTGAATAGCTCTTAAAATACTACAATCCAAGGAATGCTTTTGAACTTTTGATTTTAGTTTTATAATAACTGCGCTAAATGTAGTTCCCTTTTCTCAGCTCTAAACAGTGCTCAGTCATTTGCTCTGGTGAATGGATTTAACTCCAGAAGCTGCTCTGCTTAGCCATGTAGGCCAGTGTCTCATGCACAGCTTCTCCTCCAATCACTACTGGCTCTTGTGAGACAGCCCCTCTGACTTGTTGACTATGAAGCATGAGTGGGTAGGTTGATGTAAGGCAGGAATGCAGTAAGAAGGGAAAAGGACGTTTGCCTTATGCATCACACTATTGTGCTGTGTGTGTGTGTGTGTGTGTGTGTGTGTGTGTGTGAGAGAGAGAGAGAGAGAGACATACAAGAGAAGCTCATATCAGTGGAAAAAGCCTTGAGCTGGTGACAGTTCAGATTACAGTGTCTCCCCTCCAAGTTCTATTTTTAAGGTGGGAGAGATACTAATACTATTTGTCTGCTTAGCCCAATCTTTAAAGGTTAAATACTCTGGAGGTACCTGGGAAATCAGTGTTTCTAGGGTCTGGTGTGATTTTATAGCCGTTAACTTACAAAGTTTTACTATAGTTCGTCAGTGTTAGTCACAAAACAAATTAAAAGTGACTGATTACAAACTGAAGAAGCTAGGCAAATTACATAGGTAATAGAGTTGCTCTTTGTATGTCAGTGTGTTGTAGTGTGACGCAACTTGGGACCATATTTCACTACGATGGCATGCTCTGTGTTTGCTGTGTGGGAGGCGTCAGTGGATTCACTTCTCTTCTCTCTTAGCCTGTGGCTTGTTTTCCTGCTCTGGACTGTAGAGTGAGGTGGGAGGAGGGGCTATTGTGGCATGCATTGGAAGTAGGTTTTCCAGGCTGGCCTTGATTTCTTCTAATCATTGTTATTTCCTGTGGACGTTGTCTCCTCTTGGTCTGTCTCTTTTGTTATACAAGTAATGCTTATCCTTTCAGCAGCAAGGAAATGGCTTCTTGTGAATTATTTTCTTTAAATATATAAAAGTATGAATTAGGGATACTGTTACTTAACCCAGTCTTTACCCAGTACATCTGTTAAGTATTTCAAAACACTTCCCTGCACTTGGAAACAGATCGAAAACCCAGTCACTGGAAACTTGCTTATCATAGGCATCTTATGGTAGTTTTTTTTAATTCCATTAGTAAAAGTTCTGCACATTTTAAACTACAAAATGTTATACTCTAACAGTAAATGTTGTAGGATGAATTCGGTAAAGGCATTGCATAGTTCTCTCTGCTTTACTGGTACAGTACAGTAAAAAAAATACTACTTTTCCATGCACAGTCAGACAGAAACTGACAATGTGGACTGTCCGTTCTTAGTATAGGGAGTTGTTCTTGTCTGAGGTAATAACTTGGCCTGCACTTTCAGAACATGGAGGGAGATTTTTTTTGTTGTTTTTTTATTATTTCTTTAAACATCCCATTACCTCACACTGAGGATTGTGGGTGTAGCAAGCCAGTTGTTATAAATTATCAAACTGTACAGCACTGCACATTTATTCGAGTACCAAGATCTCCATTTCCAGTAGTAGAAACACTAGACCTGTTGTCTGTGCTTAAAGACTTTGTCAGAGCTTGAAACATTTTCAAACTATACATTCAGTTACCTAGACATACCATTTAACAGGCATTTTTAAAAATTTGTAAACACACAAGTGCTGCATGCATTTCCAAGCCTCGAGTCT
Source organism: Ancistrus triradiatus (assembly GCA_025084515.1). Taxonomy (NCBI): domain Eukaryota; kingdom Metazoa; phylum Chordata; class Actinopteri; order Siluriformes; family Loricariidae; genus Ancistrus; species Ancistrus triradiatus. The sequence continues at coordinate 61,093 of JAJAGP010002848.1, forward strand.
CTTCCGTGATTAGCATTTTATGCCCAGAACATGCTAAAGCATTTCTTCAGTCTTTGTATGTGGGACTACATCTACTTTCCTTCTCATTATCTGAGCTTAGATGTTTTAACAGAAGGCACATTCACTATGCTTGCCTGTGGCACAGACAGGGCAGTGTGCAAAGGCATTCATAGCCCTGTAGAACTGTGAATTGTTTTAGGAAATCCATTGCCAATATTTACACTATTCTAGTTAAAGGTCAGTCCAGAGTGAAAACTGACAAGGAAAGTATTTATAATGACTGACTTGCCATGGTCAGCTTGTATCAGTATTTTGAATGTTATAAATTTTTCTCATTATCTAATTGCTGCTTTTTGAATATTTTTTCTTACACAATGTTTTTCTCAGAGCAAGTCTCTTTCAAGTCTCAAATGGGCAAAGTACACAAGCCATATACTTAAGTGAAGTACAGATACTGCTCATTTATTGTACTCCAGCTTTCTGTTTCATTGTTCCTTCTAAACTCCCCTAGGTGGTTGTCATGAATAGTAAGTAATTTCATTGTATTATGAAAAGCAAATATGACATGATTGCAGGCAGACTTTTTTTTATTGTGAAGTGTGTGCTTATATCAGTCTCACACACAACCAGACAACCAGTGACTCACTCGTAAGTTCATCTTTCTGTCATTGTATGGGGACTTTCCATTGACATAATATTACTGTAGCTAATTAATGCTACACTTAACTCTAACCTCAGAAACATAGAGCAAGGCTTTCGAGTCTTCTTTTTTTGTTTATTGTTTGTTTTTAGTTGCAAGCAACCACATTAACTTTAGCCTACCTGCTACTACATGTGTTGAATAAATGAACACTTACTTTGTGGCAGCAGTAGAGCGATTAGTTTGGTTTCATAGCTCTTGTTTCATCTTTCTAACCTATAACATCAGCTTTTATGTAATTTAGTTAAGTTTTCTTAATTTATGCTCAACAAAACTCTAGTTTTCTACTTGCTGTTGTTTGTTTTCCTTGCTAAATGTGTGAGTGATGTGTCAAGATGTCATGGTTTAGAGTGATTAGCTAGAGTGTCCTTGATCTGTTGTTCAGTGAATATGTGTTGGAGCCAGTAAAATCATTTTGGTAGCTGAGCTTTTATTTTGAAATCATCACCTTTAGCTGGGGAGCACGTAGGACGGGGCTAATAAAGTGTTAGGGAGCGGTTTGGTGAACACAAGTTTCTTCTTTCAATAACATCCAAAAAACTTGACATTGTTTGAACTTTGGAATGGTTGCGTCAAATTACCAGCCCCACAGTAGCTTACATCCTGGAGTTTATTGTGAAGGATACTTCAGTGTGTTTTCTCAACAAATATTTACCCACTTAATAAAAATATGGAATCAGTACACCACTGTTTTATGTCATGGTAACCCTTGTTTTAAAACAACTGTAGTTTTATTTTTATTATGATTATAATATATTTATTATTTCTAAATTATTTCTTCATTCAAAATGCTATACAGAGCAAATGGGACGCTGCAGGCCATGCATACACTTTCCCGTCAGAAGAAGGGTAGGAAAAGAAACACAGCTCTGTGCTAATGTTCTATTCTATACAACATTTAAACTTTTTTTAAACGTCTGATCTAAATTGGTATAGTTTACAATTATTTTTTTCTGTTTTAGTTCATGATATCACTCCACTCTGGGTGTAACTTTAAGACATGGGAAATATAGACATGACATCAGCTTGTAATGTGTACAAAGGGGAAGAAAACTAAAAGAAAGAAAGAGTCAGACAGAAGTACTGTTTTAATAGACCTTGCATGCCAGCAAAGAGATGGCAAGAGAACAAACTATTACTTCCCCTGGTGCTGACAGGAGCACATTTTGCTTCACAGTCAGCGTTCTTAACCACCTGACTATGCAGTTACACATTAAGTTCTGCTGCTAGGAGCATATGGTTTTATTTTCAGTATATGGATTTTGTCATGCTGTTTAGTCATGAGCTTTGTCCCAGCTTTTCACAACAGTGTCACAAGCTGATACTTGCTTTTTGAAATTGTATGAATACTTGGCCTGCCTGTTCACACATTGTTTATCCCTGCATAAATGTGTTTTGGAGGATCAACTATGGAAAGACTGAGTATAGGTATTCCCCTTCATGAAGAGGAAATGTAATATTAGCTTAGTGGGTGGTTTATTCACAACCAGAGTCATATCTGTTTATAACATTTCTAATTATAGCTGTTTGAGCCATACATAGGTTTTGTAAAATATATGTGGTTTTAGTTTAATTTATTTTCCTACCTGTGATCGTTCCATTGACTAATTCTGCATGTTCATTTGTGTGGGTATGTGATAGAATGTTTTAGTACTCTGCATATCTGTATTTCAGTTCCAGAATTATGAGTGGGACATGTTGACTTACAACGTATTTGGATGCCTGCACACACTCACTATTAAGACCGTGACCTTTTTTTGGAAGAATGCAGAGCAATTTACAAAAAAATAGTATTATTTTATTGCCATTTAGACCTACATAATTTCAGTGCTATGGATCTTTCATCATTGACAGTGGCTTTTCAGTCAGTCAAGGATATAAAAGAAAACTGAAGAAATGCATAAGTATTGTATGAATATATTTGAATACTACATGGTTTTTCACCACTGAGGAGATCACATGGTTGTGTGGTCAGTTGTATGAAAAGACGCACAGTAATTTTTCTCACGCACTGTTGAAATGTAAATATTAATGTGATTATGACTGCCTAACAACTTCTCATGCCATCCACAGATCAGGTACTGGAGAAGGCCATGCATAAGTGTATACTGAAGCCTCTGAAGTCAGTGGTGGAGTCAGCTTTGCATGACTTTCAGGTAAGCAGTGGAGTCTGGCAGCAGCTGAAGGAGAACCTGGCTCTGGCCAAAACGAAGCGACCCCAAGAGATGGGTGTGGACGGAGCAATACCACCAGACCATGTGGCTATAGAGAAGATTCGTCACAAGTTTCATAACATGTGCAAGATGTACTCACCTGAGAAGAAAGTGTCACTCTTACTCCGTGTGTGCAAGCTCATATACACCATCATGGAAGACAATTCAGGTACGCAATAATAGTGTGTGTAAAATGTTTACAGCCCAAAGTGCACAGATCAGCCATAGCATTAAAACCACTTCCTTGTTTCTACACTCACTGTCCATTTTATCAGCTCCGGTTACCATATAGAAGCACTTTGTAGTTCTACAATTACAGACTGTAATCTATTTGTTCTGCTCATAGACTGTATATATTATGGATGGAACATCATCATTGACACCCACTGTGAATTTTTGAAGCCAAATCTTCGCCCAAACCCCCAATCACACTCGTTAGGGTGTGCCCACCTCTCGGTTTTATGCCGGGGATGCGCATTGCAGCTGACAGCACTTTTCATAGGAACCACAGACTGTGCATCGGAATCTCATGAACTAATCTGCCAGCCGATGACGGCTCAAATGACTGACGTTAAGAGGGAAGTTAAGAAGTTGAAGTCAGGCATACACTGTGAGGTTTTAACCCGAATTGGTCATAGCCAAACGAATTTCTGGATCCGCCATGCCTGATTAACTGTCCAAACGAGCTCCGAGTCAGCAGTCCGAGTCACAGGCTATACATAGAGTGAGTTGAGAATGTTTTGCATACCCCTACACACGCGTGCTAAAGCTGTAGCTTAGCTCCAACTATCTCTGTAAAATGGACAAACCATATTCTCCACGTCTTCCCAGCTTCTCCTTTTCAAGTTGAATTTCAGCGCACAGCGTGGCACGAGTTAGCCAGACTGTGCCCTTTCTCAACATTTTTTTGCTATACATTGCGCCATATTCTGCTGAACTGCGTTTCACGTGCACTGTGAGCACCCACGTCGCAGCATGTCCGTCAGACCGACTATTTTTGTACAGTGTCAGCATATAAATCACAGGCTTTGTCTTTACACGATGAATGATTCAAATGGGCAGTATGAGGTATCACCAAAGAACAAGATTTCCTAAATCACTCAGCGTATGCCTGGCTTAAGAGCGTGTTCACGTCCTGTGATTGTCAGAATGAGCTGTCAGTCAACCCAGCCATAGCTGTCAATCACCTAATCGCCACACCCCTTTAAGTATCACCACATAACTTCCATAAAACCCATTCATCGTAAAGAAAAATACTTGGAGGGGTACTAACATGATGGTAGCTTATAGAATTGACAGAATACAGTTGCCAGAAAACACTGTCAGATGTGTAATTTGAAATGAGAACTTGCCACTGAGCCATTCACTTACATGGGAATGGGCGGGGTTAAAAGTTGTACTGCAGCCAGTCACTAGAGGTCTTCCAGTCCATTTATATGTACAGCCTATGGCTGCGTTGCGTACTTTTAGACTCATTTCACCCGGTTCATCAACAGTCAGTAACCCCACAGAACCTCCACAGAGCAGGTATTATTTTGGTGGAGGATCATTCTCAAACATTTCAGTAATACTGACATGATGGCAGCATATTAATTTTAGTTTTAAAACATATCGGTGTCATTGCTGGACTGAGCATAATCCACGAGCTAAAAATAAATATCCAACCAACAGTGTCCTGTGGGCAGTGTCCTGTGACCACTGGTGAATTACTAGAGGATGACTAATGCGAAGCAAAATATGACCTACTGTGGCTGACGTTACTTCTACAAGGTGGACCAACAAGGGAGGTGTATCTAATAGAGTGGAGAGTGAATGGGCACATTGTTTAAAAACTCCAGCAGCCCTGCTGTATCTGGGCCAACAAAGCATGCAGAGCAACAGGAGGTCTATGGTGTAACTGTAAAACTATAAAGTGTAAGTGGAGCTGATAAAATGAGTAATGAGTGTAGAGACAAGAACACGGTTTTAATGTTATGGTTGATTGATGTATGTGTGATTTAAAATGTTTGACTGTTTAAACAGAGTAAGACAACAGAGCAAGACTACTGTGGTAGCCTAGTGGTTAAGGTACTGGACTATGGACCAGAAGGTCCAGGGTTCAAATCCCACCTCTGCCAAGCTGCCACTGTTGGGTCCTTGAGCAAGGCCCTTAACCCATAATTGCTTGGATTGTAAGGCTGTACCAATTGTAAGTCACTCTGGATAAGGGCGTCTGCTGAATGCTGTAAATGTAATGTAAAATGTAATGTAATACAACACGGTTTACTAATCCGTGCACTGTGGTCTGTATGTAGTTGTGCTACCACTACTTAGCCTTTGTATTTGTGTGTAATGACAGGGAGGATGTATGGAGCGGATGATTTCTTACCAATGCTGACATATGTGTTGGCTCAGTGTGACATGCCTCTGTTGGACACCGAGATTCAGTACATGATGGAGTTGCTGGATCCCTCACTGTTACATGGAGAAGGTATGTTACCTTCAACTCTCAAATGGTATTTACTATGCATAATGCTCTTTATATTCATGCACTATGTACTTGAGTATGTATTATGGAGATTTTTATAGGAAAGTAATATAGCAAATGCTTTCACACTACAAATTTCCTGAAAAACTTGCACAAGGACAAATAGAGATTTAAATAAAAAACAAAATGTTCTTCTCAGGTGGTATGTCAGCTACATAGAAATCCAAAATGTAGTTGCATCTGGTTGCTTCCCCCCTTGAGCAGTCTGCAAGGGCCGAGCACAAAATGTGTGCACAATTTTTTTTGTGCTTTGGTGCATTATTGAGGAATTACTAGTACTGCAGAGTGCTAAATTTCCCAATTGAAAAATTGAGAAGTATGCCTTTTGAGACACAGAGCTTGCCCTTAAACTTACTGTTCCCTGCAGTGCAAGACGCAACATGCCACTATAGTTTTTCTAAACTCATCATGAAACAGTTTATTAAATGTGAAATTTGTCTCTTGTTTTAGGTGGATACTACTTGACCAGTGCTTATGGAGCCATGTCTCTCATTAAGAACTTTCAGGAGGAGCAGGCTGCACGGGTGCTCAGCTCAGAAACTCGTAATACACTCCACCAGTGGCACCGCAGGCGCACAACGCAGCGCACTACACCATCCGTGGATGACTTTCAGGTGATCCTCTAACCACCTGATATACATAGCTCATGCCTCTTGTATTAGGTCAGGTTCAAAACTTGCTGTTGTGTGTTGCAAAGTGGGTCAGATCTGATTGTCAGTTAACACTCAGATGTAATACTTTATATGAACAGTTCATTCCAAATTTTCTTAAATAATTAAATCAATATTAAATAATGAATCAATATTAAGTAATTAATTAAATAATGGTTACCTGTTCATAAAGTATTCTTGGTGGAGGCAATTTTGCCACAGCAGCTCTTTGTGTTCCTGGACTACCCCAAATTGTTACAGGTTGAACAGCTGCTTTTGGTTTGCTGAAATGCAATGTTAGCCTTGGAGTACTAAAGTATAAAGAATACTAAAATATAATCCTTAAATGAGAAATGACACACCTATTGTTTTGTGTGTTTCTCCAAATTCTGACATTTTATACATATTTTATTATAGTCTTTTTTTTGTAAAGGTTTTTGTAAATTCCAAATGGCAAAAAAAAATCCAAAATGGAATTTTAATCTGATTAGATCCTTCATCTGAGGCCTTTGGACTGCCTACAACATTCAGTGATAGAAAAAATCTCGTTGGATTGTATTAGTGTATAGAAGCACCGAATAATGTGTTTTCTGAGTTTGAGGTTTTGACAGTGCTGATGTGCCAGCATCCAGTATCATAGAGTAAACCGTGTTTCCAACTATGGCTACATGACATGATAGATTAAAACTCTGGGATTGTGGTAAATCTTTCTGGATGAAGTGTAGCTCTTCTCATCCAGAGTAAGATGACAGTGAACCAGGGGGGCAAAACCGGATTGGGTTATAAGGCTTTTATTGCACACAATAAATTTACTCAGATAAACATCAAGTCTCAGGCCTAGCCCAAACATGATTAGACAGAAGCAGGATTAAATTCTATGAAATGTGTGTGCAATGCAAAAAGGCACCTTGAAACATAAAGATAACAATAAAACTAGAATAAGAAGGTTGAAAAATAACACAGACACCCATAATGGGTGTAAACACCAGCTAGAATCTTACTAACTAAATTAAATGCATCTTAATGACTACAAATATTAATTAATGTACATCAAAACGGGTTTTAAAAGTATTGTATTGTATTAAAACTAAATATTTTGATGACATATTACTTGGTTTGATATGTAATTACGCTCTCATGCTCATGCTGTGACACTCATGGTAAAACAGGCACTAAAATTAGTTTCTTCTGATGTGTGTAGAACTACCTAAGGGTGGCGCTCCAGGAGCCAGATAGTGGCTGTACAGCTAAAACGCTGCAGGTGCGGCCGTACGCCACCACGGAGGAGGTGTGTCAGGTATGTGCTGAAAAGTTCAAAGTGCCTGACCCTGACAACCATGCGCTGTTCCTGCTGACAGAGGATAGCACACAGCAGCTGGCCCCGGACACACATCCCCAGAAGATTAAAGCAGAGTTGCACAGTCGCCCTCAGGTGCAGCCGTTTTACTTTGTTTACCGGCAGATCCAAAACTTCAACCTCGCTGCTTCTACAGATGAACTGAATGGGAACACTGTACCCATCTGAGCTGGAAAACCTGTGGTGCATGCTGGTCATGCTTTTTTTTCTGCTTGGTTACTGCAGCTTTTCCTGGCCCACAGGGTTAACTGTGCTGTTATGGAAATGTTGTTGTTTAAAGGATGTCTAACATAACAGTGAGCTCTGAGGAAAGAGGGAAGGATGTGTCTGACAGATGCAGCATTGTCAGGTCTTGGTATTCTTTTTTTTTTTTATCTTTTGGGAAGTGGAATGTAAGTGTCATATGTGAGGAAGCAACCTTAGTGTTGTATACACTACAAAAACTCGTTGGTCTTGGAGGCTGCAGGAAAGTTTCAGAACAGAAGTTTGCATGTTCTTAGTGGTTCGAAGCCTATTTAATAGCTTATTATTAGAAAGTTGACCTCTATGCTGAGGGTTTGCATACTACGTGAGACTTGTACGCAATAGTATCTTAAGAAGTACGGCAGTGCTCAGTGCGACCACTGCTCGCCCATAAAGGGCAAGACATACTGGATATGTGTAAGTGGCCTAATCATTCTGAAACGTGCTGGGCCTTCCATGTATATTGACATGATTGAGTCCATTAGCAGGGGCTGAAACATTTATATTTTATACGTAGTGAAAATGAAATTGAAAACTTTTTTTTGTTTCTTTATATGCAGTTGCTGGTCAGCTGTTTTATATATAATATTGCATGTATTTACTCTTTGGTTAGATCGACTCAGAACCAGGCATTATTGCCAGTGAAATTTTATCATATGCTTTTTCATAATCATGAAACAAGTCTGCGCTGGTCATTAGTCATTAGTCCACAGAATCATTGTTTATGCTTCCCTCTCTGTTAATTTATAATACATTTTGGAATAGAGATGGAATAAAATCTTGACTCCAAGTTGTAGAAAATACTGTACTACTGACAAGCTATGTGCTTGTGTGTGAATATTTCTGATTTGTAAGCAAGTTTCAGAAAGTGTGCAATGTGACAAAGGTTGTGCAGGGAAAGACATGCAATAGAGAAGTCATGAAAGCTGGGCTAGATGAATGGAAAGAATGGAATTGCATTTGTTATAAAATAAAAAAAAACATCTCAAGCAGTGAGTATATCTGTTTTACTGTAAACCATCAGGAACTGATTTTATTTGTTATTATTTCCCCTAAATAACCATATACATTGAGATTTACCGAGTGTGTGATTCTCTGTGAAAGTGTTGTGTTGTGAAGTGCTGACATCAAGTGTAGAAATGTTAAACGAGTCATCTTTGCCACTGATAGAAACACATCATGCCTGGAAACATGTACTGGGTGATAATAAATTGTCCTTATAAATCTCAGTTTGTAATGTAAATGTGATTTTAACAAAATACTTTAAGTATTATGATTATATATTTATGTAATCTGTGCAGGGATTATCACAGATATTCTAGGGGGAAAAAAAAGTTAATATCTTAATTCAAATGTGTTCTGTGTATTAGTGTGCAAACCTTCCACTACTAGCACTCCATTAAGAGTATGTTCTTCACAAGTGGCATTTACTCAAACATTACTCTTTTGCACAATAAAATGAGAGTATAAATACACGCTTGTCTACTTCATCTATCTCTGATTAATTTTATTACGAGTAGCAAATTTGTACGTCGCTTTGAATAAGAGCATCTGCCAGATGACTACATGTAATTGCAGTACTGTAATGCTAGTAGCAGTCGTCGTTGCTATATAATAATTTATTATTATTTTTGTAGGATGTGGTGTTGTTGTAGTAGAGCTTTTTTTGACTTGCTCTATTTAAAAGAAAGAGAAGTTGATTTTTTAGGAATAAACCAGCAGGCACTGATGTGTGTTGTGGTAGATTATAGAATTAGTTCTCTGGAATAAGGAAAAAAGTTGGGTGCCTTTTTTTTTTTTCTTTGAGGGCACAGTTCCTCTCAGCTAAACCACACTAATTTCAGGATACTGACAGTTAAGCTTTTATCCACTCTCCTCGCTCGTGTTGCACACATACAAGTTGTGGAAATGTACAAGTTAAAACCTAAGAGATAACATAGGGATAAAGGAGTGCACTTGCCATAATTTTATGTTTTCACATGTATAAACATGTGGGCATTGCTGATAAAAGTACGTTTTGTTGACAAAATAACACCACTGGGTCATCAGAAAAAATTACAGAAAGTTGCATTTTGTGCATTATAACTGCCTGAGATGTGGTATATTTTTCCTCAGGACTGTAATTAGGGGAAATTAGGATTAGGTTAATGTCTTCATTCGACTTTTTTGTATTTATTTATTTGCTTTCAGCTATGCCTTGTGAGTTGAATACTCCAACTGTGATTTCCTGTAGGCTTTTTAGCATGTCTAAACAGAGATGTAGCTCCATCTAGTGGTGTTCTTGTACTTGGACCGTTTCCCAAAAGCACAACTGCGTTAGCAACTTACGTAGTTGGAACGATGCAGCTGCGATACTACTATGTGATGTAGTCAGCAATGTGCTTTTTGGGAAGAATACTTCATTGCAGTTTTACTGGCTATAGCAAAATACAAAGTCATACCATAAATATCAGACTACAGATGAACAGTAATTTTCACACAAGCTAAATCAGTCATTAAATAATACAGAAATTGCATGTGTTTAAATCATGCAATATCATTTAGAATATCTTTCTAATCACGTTTTTTTGTTTGTCTGTTTTTGTTTTGAATGATATAAAACTGTCTTTTAAATGTATTTTATCATCATTATTTAATTGAATTTACCTAACGTAGTAATAAAGCCATGTTCATGTGTAACCACTTCAAATGTTCAAATGATATAAAATCCATTAAGTACTTAGAAAAATAGAACCCTTTTCTTACCTAACATTTCTGTGTCTGTGTGTTTTTCAGTGTTTGTTTTGTACATGAACAAGGTTAATATTTTATCGAGCACATGGTGCCATTAAACAGTCAGCATTTCTGTCGTGGTAATTCACATGACATTAAGACTAAAGCTCAAACAAGGCTCTCAATATCTATCAGTGAGCAAATGACTTGAGCATAACCACTTGACCGAGTTCGACCCATTTACTTGAACAGGATGCATATTCAATAAGTCCACTATTTGCATATCTGTTGAAATGGATGACATTGTTCTTCACTGGACTTGTCAGCCTATCATAGCAGGTGTTTTAGAGATCTTTCAGTCACATGTTATTTGATTACTGTACATATGTGGTGCTTGGGTGGCACAGCGGTCTAATACACTAACCCACCACAGAGAAGACCTAGGTTGGAGTCTTGTTAGTGCCTTCCAGCCAGGTTGGGCATCCGGGTAGGAGAGGAGGCCGGTTGGAGGATCTTGCCCTGGCACAGTGACTGGCTGCCATCCCATCCAGAGCAAGCATATGTCTGTATGTGTTCTCCAGGTTTGCTACCAGAGTCATGTTTATCATTACTAGGAACAGCAAGGTTAAAATGTGAAATGATTACTGTACATATAAATACTGTATGTGTACACCACTTGGGCCACACAGCAAATGATGTTGGTGTGATTTTGGACAACAACTTCAGATTTCCTGAAAACAATACATTGCAGACCTTGCAGATTACTTCTGAACTATATCAGAGTATCACATCCTAAAAAAGGTTTGATTACTGCATGATTTGTTTCTTTCTGTGTGTAGATTGCACGTCTTCCCCATGTCCACGTGGGTTTACTTCAGGTTCTCTGGTTTCCTCCCACAGTCCAAAGACCTGCATTAGGTGAATTGATTAAACTAAATTGGCATTGACTTGAGTGTATACAGTGGTGCTTGAAAGTTTGTGAACCCTTTAGAATTTTCTATATTTCTGCACAAATATGTCCTAAAACATCATTAGATTATCACACAAGTCCTAAAAGTATATAAAGAGAACCCAGTTAAACAAACAAGACCAAAATATTATACTTGGTCATTTATTTATTGAGGAAAATGATCCAATGTTACATATTAGCAAGTGGCAAAAGTATGTGATCCTTTGCTTTCTGTATCTGGTGTGTTTCACAGATGGGATAAGGTTCTTATGTCGGAATGCAGTGTTTTCCTTTCTCCAAACATAACACTTTTCTTTTAAACCAAAAAGTTCTATTTTGGTCTCATCCATCTACAAAACATTCTTCCTTCTGGCTTGTCCACGTGATCTTTAGCAAATTGCAGACGAGCAGCAATGTTCTGTTTCTCAGCGGCGGCTTTCTCCTTGCAACCCTGCCATGCACACCATTGCTGTTCAGTGTTCTTCTGATGGTGGACTCATGAACAATAACATTAGCCAATGTGAGAGAGGCCTTCAGTTGCTTAGAAGTTACCTTGGGTTCCTTTGTGACTTCACCAACTATTACACACCTTGTTCTTGGAGTGATCTTTGTTGGTCGACCACTCCTGGGGAGGGCAACAATCGTCTTGAAGTTCCTTCATTTGTACACAATCTGTCTGACTGTGGATTGGTGGAGTCCAAACACTCTAGAGATGGTTTTGTAAACTTTTCCAGCCTGATGAGCATCAACAACTTTTTTTTTTTCTGAGGTACTCAGAAATCTCCTTTGTTCGTGCCATGATACACTTCCACAAACCTGTTGTGAAGAGCAGACTTTGATAGATCCTTGTTCTTTAAATAAAACTGGGTGCCCACTCACACCTGATTGTCGTCATCCCATTGATTGAAAACACCTGACTCTAATTTCACCTTCAAAGTAACTGCTAATCCTAGAGGTTCACATACTTTTGCCACTCACTAAAATGTAATATTGGATCATTTTCCTCAATAAATAAATGACCAAGTATAATATTTTTTGTGTCATTTGTCTAACTGGGTTCTCTTTATCTACTTTTTTTGGATTTGTGTGAAAATCTGAATGTTTTTTTTAGGTCATATTTATGCAGAAATATAGAAAATTTTAAATTTTTACTTTAAAAAAGGGTTCACAAAAACTTCATACAAACTATGTGTGTCTTGTGTGTGTGTGTGTGTGTGTGTGTGTGTGTATATATATATATATATATATATATATATATATATATATATATATATATATATATATATATATATATATATATATATATATATATATGCCTAGTCTTGATGTAACCTTATGTGTAACATTGTGACTGTTCGCATGTTTCATAGGTTACCAATGTTTCACACTTAACTTCTTTACTGAAATCACTCTATTGGCTTCCTCTTGTAGCTAGAATAAGTTTGATTTTTGGCTGGGCTTTGTTATTTACTTTGATTCAGAAGTTAATGCCAACTCAAATTTTCAGCTACAGGCCATCTGGCACAGCCTTCTATGAGAACATGATGTTTCAGTCTCCTGACTCCTCACTGGTGGAATGTCTCTCTTCAGTCCTCAGAAGTCTGAGGACAAACAATACCTAGAAAAATGCCTCTTCTATCTGTTGCAATTTTGTTGAACTTCCTCTGCACTTGAAACATATTTTTGTAAAATTTATTAACATCGTCCTTGTTATTGCATGTGCACTTGGCATCATACTGAAGACTTGTTTTTGAAGAGCATTACTTTGTAATATAACAGGTAATGAGTATGTATAGATCATCGAGCACTTGCAACATGGATCCTTCAACTGTTTGCACATTGAAGTCACTCTGGACAAGAGAATTAGCCAAATGACCAAGTGTTAATGTGTGTGTTTTTAATCCAATTTTATCCCAGTGTAGTTGTTGCAATATGCCCACTAAGTCATCTGTGTTGTATGGCATGTTCCATTGCAAAACACATGGGAAGTCAACTTTTGAACTGGAGCCTGTGCAATGTCATCCAGCAGATTAGTGCTCCAGGCTGAAAACACATGAGCTCATAGCAAAGCCAACTGTGCTCTTTAACATTTGCTCACCATTGGTTATGCCATTGCCAGGGATTGCATTTGTAATCTAATGACAGAGTAAACACACTTTTGTTGCCACATTTGGGTGCTCTTTTACCATTGAACATGCTGTCAATCAGAGGTGGGTAGTAACCCATTATATTTATCTTACCCCATTACAGTTATTGACACAGTCTTACTTTCTGAAAGGAAAAGAAGGTCATATTCTTTATTTATTAATTTTCTTACCCTTTTATCCCTAGTCAGGTTTACAGGAAAGCCAGTGCCTAATCGGCAGAACAAGGCAGGAACAGCCCTAGACAGGGCACCAACCCATCGTAGGGCACATAGACTCATACACACACACTAAGGGCACTTTAGAAGCATCAGTTAACCTAAATATGTGCCACCCTATCATGCAGAAAGTCATGCTAATTTGGAGTCATTTTAATTTCTACTTAAGTCAGTTTGAGAGAAAAAAAAGCACTTTTAACCCATTACTTTTCATTTTGCTGATTGAGGGACTGATTTTGTGTGGCTAATTTTCATATATCTAAATACTAACCAGCATCATCTGGCAGTGGAACTCACTTTATTATAAATTCTATGTAGGGTGCCATGTGCAGGATCTGTTTCTGTGTGTCAGTGTGTGAAGGATTAGAGATTATAGTGTGAAATACACCAAGTGATTGTAAAGCACAACATTTAACAATAACATGATCGTTATTGGGGTGGCACGGTGGCTCGGTGAGTAGCACTGTCACCTCACAGCGAGAAGGTCCTGGGATTAAGCCCAGGTGGAGTGGTTTGGGTCCTTTCTGAGTGGAGTCTGCATGTCGTGCAAGTGTGGGTTTACTCCGGGTATTTGGGTTTCCTCCCACAGTTCAAAGACGTGAGTGTATGTGCCCTGTGATGGATTGGTGCCCTGTCTAGGGTTGCTCCTGTCTTGCGCCCTGTGCTACCGGCAGGGCACCAGCTTTACCGCAACCCTGTCCAGGATTAAATGGATAAGAAAATGAATGAATCAAGGAATGATCATTATTATTATTTCATGTTCGTGTTGTGCCAGTCTAACATTAAAGGCTTGTTTATACTGGTGTCCATATTCAAGTATTAAAAGTATTAGAATTTGAATGCTAACCGCTAACATGTTACCTTCTTGTGCTGATATGTATCCTAGCATCGTGTCAAATTTATAAAACTAAGATTACTTGAGTACTCGGATTAAATCAAATTGAGCTTCTAATATAAAGGAATATTAAAATGTAGGAAATGTTGTAAGCAATCTCTTTCAAATGGTGAATCACTGATGGGAGCTGGGCATTGGCATTTGATGTGCTGAAAAGCTGCTCTGTGCTGTCTTCTGTGCGTACTTCACTTATAGTGTTACATAGCTTTATTATGGTGCATTCTGAGATTTGGACTTTTTTGTTTTATATTTTCTTTATGTTTATGTTTTGATGTTACGGGGCAGCATAGTGGTGCAAGCAGTTAATACAGTTGCCTCAGAGCTCCAGAGATCACCGGCTCCATCACTGGTACTCCGCCCGTGTGGAGTATACATATCTTTCCCATGTTTGTGTGAGTTTCCTCCCACATTCCAAAGACATACATTAGGTTAATTGGTTGCTCTAAATTGACCCAGTGTGAATGTGTGACTAATATTGATATAACCTTGCTCCTGTCATAAATAGCTGTTGATTCAATGTTAAATAAATAAATAAATAAATAAATGAATACACAATACACGCAGCTGTACTTCAGGTTTTTATAAAATGCTATCGCTGATCACCTAGTAATCACAATTTTTCTTTTACAAATACGACCAGCTTGTGTAGAGTACAATGCAAATATTTACAAACTTCTAAATATTTTTGTCTTTATTTATTTAAACTGCATGTTTTTTCTGTTAACTAAGTTACTCTAAGTATGCTTGCATACTTGAACCCGGGTCTCTGGAGCTTAAGGCAGCTAAACACTGCACCACCCTGCCTGTTAACTAGTTCTGAACCAAAGCAATCTAACAAGTAGACCAGCTTTTCCAATCACACTGTGTGTTAAGCATGCTTCCGCTCTCCACTTCCCTCACAGGGAAATAATTTGATATGAATAATAAGATCAATTAAAAAATTTAGCCAACTATTTAGACATGCAATACTGCTTTGTTGAACATGTACTACGTTGTTACACTGCTTACACTTTAGTCTGGCATTACTTTGGATTTTGAGATACTGGAACAGTTGCAGATGATACTAAGTGGCAGGACCAAGCCAGTGAAAACTGTTCCTCTGTCCTGACTCCTAACATTATAACTTAACTATTCTTTATATAAAGAAGTATTTTATGTTGCCATTTTTGTCAATATGAAAAATCACATGATACTTATCTAAATACAGCCATCAAACATTATGGCTTTCATCTGACAGGGGACATTGTTTGATTTGAGAAGTCAGAGGACTCATCTACACACACTGACGCTACATTTAATATTTAACCATGTAAAATATCCTACAGTAGAGTTGCATTTTGCAGGTATAGCATTGTAGCATACTGTAATGCTCTTGTTTTTCTGCTCGCACCCTGATGGAACGGAACTGCCACAGGGCCTCATCTGGCGAGATATTTGGGTGAAGGATCAGTCTCAGTACAGCAGTGACAATGATATGAAGTGTATGAAATGGACTTTATATTGACATTATGATCACTGTAGCTTACTACAGTAATCTACAGATAAGTAAAGATTACTGTGGGACTGAGGTAGCCTAGCGGTTAAAGTACTGGAATCTGCCAAAAGGTACTGGACTCTGAAAAAAGGTCCAGGGTTCAAATCCCACCTCTGCTAAGCTGCCACTGTTGGATCCTTGAGAAAGACCCTAAACCTACAATTTCTTGGATTGTAAGATTGTATCAATTGTAAGTCGCTCTGGGTAAAGGTGTCTGCTGTAAATGTAGCTCATTATTGCTACACCTATACCTAATACCAACCTTGGCACAATAACCAAAACGAAACATTCTGGCTTTGTAATAAAAGTGGCTGAGACCAGCAAAATGTTCCTAAAAAGTAAAACATATCTGATGTTAACACTTGTTCACTCACTGTGCTATTAGACAAATCTACAATACTTCTCCACATTGTATATGTAAAGTCAGAGACAGTAGCTCATCTGTTGTTGCATAGTTTGTGCTAGTCATCCTCTAATCCTTCATTAGTGTTCACAGAATGCTACATACAGGATGCTGGTGGCTGGGCATTTTGGCTTGGTGGACTACTTTAAGTCCAGCAGTGACACTGAGGTGTTTAAATACTACAGTAGCACTGCTGTGTTTGATCCACTCACATAGGCCTTATTTTTCTAGTAGGTTAAAACGTCAAAGTAGTAGGGGTATTAAAAACAATAAGCCGTATACTAGCACTAGAGTTACAAGCCTAACTGTAAATAAATCACCAGAAAAACTCCCGTTACTCAACGCTTTCGCAAAGCGCCTGACTCAATCATGTGGCCTAAAGGAGCTTTCGAAAAAAGGCGGTTCAAAACTGCGTAACAACCAATAACAGCGGGTCGATTTGTTAAGCCATACCTACAGCATGTCTTTCGAAGGTTGAATTGTGTGTTGCCAGATGTTGTGTAAAAATCAACGAATCGCCTACTGCATTGTGCTTTGATCACTCCGTTGTAGTCTTCCTTGAAAGACTAAAAATAAAATAAAAAATGCACTAACGGTTACTCACAAAGCCCAAGAAAGGCATATTTAAAACAGACACACCAATCGTGTTTCTAAAGCATAGCCACAGTATGTTATGGTGTCCAGTCAATTCAGCATAATACGTTAGTGTATATTACATATTTTTTGTACAAACAATGATGTATGTGAGCAAGGAGGAATACATTAAAATAATCATGCTTATGGAAAATCTGGAAAGTCAGTGAGAAGCTTCTCTTGCGTAGTGAGCCGGGTGGCTTGATGGGTAGCACTGTCACCTCACAGCAAGAAGGTCATGGGTTTCATCCAAGGTGGAGTGGTCTGGGCCTTTTCTGTGTGGAGTCTGCATGTCCTGCCCGTGTCGGCATGGGTTTACTCTGGGTACTCTGATTTCCTCCCACAGTCCAAAGACATGCATTAGGTTAATTGATTTCACTAAATTGGCCCCAACCTGAGTGTATATGTATGACACTAGCTTTGATATAGCCTTGTGTCTGTCATTGAATGGCCATTGATACTGAAGAGTGACGTTAACTAAACTAAATAACTGTGGTGGCCTAGTGGTTAAGGTGCAGGACTATGGAGCAAAAGATCCAGGGTTCAAATCCCACCTTGGTTACTACTGTTGGCTCCATGAGCAAGGCCCCATGATTGCTTGGATTGTAAGGCTATATCAACTTTAAGTCACTATGGGTAAGAGTGTCTGCTAAATGACATAAAGGTAAAATGTAAATAACAACAAGCACAGTGAGCCACAAATGTAGCTTTGTTAGCACACTTGTTGCAAAGTGGGTACTGTATTTGTAAATAATATTTAGTTATTAAAATGGCACAATATATGTTTGTCCTCTTTAATTCCGAATACACCTTTTGAGAAAGCGTTTCCCACTAAAATCTACGTTGAGGTTGGTCTGCTATTTGCAGAATGATCTGGCAACCCTGATACATATCCACCTAGTTGGGATGCGCCGGTGTGATCAGTTCAGGTCAGTTCATGCAGAGTGTGGCTGAGTGATGGATCCTACAGTGTCCGATTCAGAAACGGATGATTATGAGCAACCTTTGCTCCATCACAGAGAGGAAGTAATCAAACGAGGTAAACAGTGGCTCTACACAATCCTTTAGATCGTCTCTGTTTACAGAGTTTAGCAGACTTCATGTTAGCAGCTCAATGGCTTGTGCGTTATACGTTTTAAAATTAGTTTTAACTCAGGGTGTTACATGAACTGGGTAACGTTACAATGTGTTAATACTCATGCATGCTCATATAAGTTTTTATTTAGCTAGATAAGGTTTGCGTGACAGAATGCATACTTCCACCCTAAATAGTATGTGAAAACAGACAACAACACCATTCGAAGTGAACATGCTTTTTACTTTCATGCTCTTTAGTATGCAAGTATGAAGTTTGCGACGAGCCTTTTGAGTCCTATCTAGCTAGCTATGCTAGTTAAAGTCCGCTTCCATGTGTTTTGTTGTAAGCTAATCACACTTGTTCACTTTCACTGTACTGAAACCAATATTTTTCCTGATCACTCGGATCAAATACGTTCTGAACCTGAACGGGTCAAATTCTATATATACGCCGTACGACCTCGCATTTCCATGTTCTTAAGTAACGGAATCGTACACGATTATAATAATAATAATTTTGGGCCTGTTTACGTCTAGCATTAATATGGGCTAGTGGTGGCTGGTTCACATTCGAGTTCCACTTGACTGCATGAAAAGCCTGTTGTAAAACACATTCGGAACCTGTCAGAGACGGGTCTTGTCCACGTTTAATACAAGTGTAAACTGATTGCGTCCTCTGTACTGTGTGCGCATGCGCATTTTTCGATAACGTCTGGGCGAGCCGTCTATTGTTCCGTATCGCTGTGAAACCTGTCAGCGGAATCTTTAGGCAACATGTGTTGGACTAGGAGTGCCTTCTGTACTGGACATACATATGTGTACAGCTGTTTTGCTGACACCAAAAAGGTGGTCCATTTTGGTCTGTCCTCTGATTGCTTGTTGCAAGATACCAGAAGGTTACTGCCAGTAACTTTGCCACCTGTGTGGCCTAACACAGATGGGGCATTTTTTCTTTACATTTACAGCATTTAGCAGACGCCCTTGTCCAGAGCGACTTACAAGTTGTATAGTCTTACAATCCAAACAGTGGCAGCGGTGGGATTTGAACCCTGGACCTTCTGGTCCATAGTCCAGTACCTTACCCGCTAAATGAGATGTTTGTCAGGAGTGGGATTTGAACTCACACCTCCAGTGGAGACTGCGACCTGAACGCAGCGCCATAGACCACTCGCCCATCCTGACTATATCCTGACTTCTCTAGATCAGTGACTGTACTTTCCCAAATTAAGTTGAATGTGACAAAGTAGCGAAAGAATGACAGGCATTTTACGTCTTTGAAACCAACAACAGTTCTCCAGGTTCTAACTTCTCTTACTGTCTAAAACATTCTTGGGAAGGTAGTAGCACTGATCCCTGGAGAAACTGCAGTAGCTGACAACCAAAGCTTTCTTCTGGGCCGAAGGAAACACTTTGTTGCCTGTTGTAGGTGGTTTCTGCTCAGATTTGACAGCAAAATGCCCTTGAAAAACAGGACCTATTTTCACAGTTTGTTTGTTTGTTTATTTGGTTTGTTTAAGGTCGCTTTCAGCATCAGTGGCTATGTATGACAGACACAAGGTTAAATCGATACACAAGGCTACCTTCGAAACATGGCAGATTGGTCCAGTTTAGAGTAAGCAGTTAACTAATGCATGTCTTTGGAATGTGGGAGGAACCCAAAATACCTGGAGTAAACCCACGCAGACATTGGAAGGACATGCAAACTCCACACAGGCCAAGTCTGAAGTTGGGATCGAATTGGGGACGCTGGAGCTGTAAGGCGACGCTAACCGCTGCACCACTGTGCTGCTCTGTTTCAGGGAGTGACGATTTGTGTGTTGATGTGCATTTAATTCCGAGAAAGTTAGTTCAGATCTTTCATCTAATACTTAATGTGTAGAGAATTTGATTAATTCAACAAGACAACAAACCAAAGAACACAAGTCGTTCTACCAAACAATGGTGGAAGGACAATAAAGGAATGTTTTGGACGAGCCAAGGTCAAAGTCCTAACCTTAATCCAATAGAAATATCGTGGAGGGACCTGAAGTGAGCGTTTCATATGAGCTAACCCACCAACTCTCCAGAGTATTATCTGTGTGTAGGAATGGGTTAAAATAAAAATGTACAGAACTAATCACAAGTTACCAGAAATATTTAGACCCTGTTTACCTTGGTATTTTCATGTGTCTTGTATGTGTATTATCTAGATTTTAACCACATGAATTATGTCACCATTTACATTTAATTCACAAATGAGACAATAATTTTTTGGACAGTACGATCAAATCAACTGTAGGATGCGTATATTTATACACACATTTTTATGTAGCTTAGCACTATCCAGATGCCATCCTGATACTCAAAACATATGAAACAGCCTGGTCTTTTCATGCTTTTTCTTGCTTCTAGGTTGTATCTGGAGTAAGGAGTAAGTTTTTAAATACATCAATTTATACTTTCTAGTCAAATGCATCTCCATGGCAGGTTAAAATCTGATTGCTGTTTCCTGCAGAATATGTAAATCAGCTCATATCAGATGCATGTTGGTGAAGACAAATGCAGTGACACATATTTAATACAGTGGTACCTCGGTTCTCGACCACCTCAGAAATCGTGGAATTCTGCTCTCAATGCATTTTAACTAGAAACAATTTGTCTCGGTTCTCGTTGTTTGCTTGGTATTCTGCGAACTCCCTTAAACTAGTATGAGTTGAGCCGCATGACTAGTTTCAGCTGAACCTCGATTCATGATTCACGAGTGACGATTCAGTACACAGCGATTCAGTGATTCAGCTTCACAATAGCCTTCAGAGAAAATCTCCTCTATTTTTAGCTGTGTTTTTCTTTATTTTTACAACTACAATACTGTATTCTTAGTGCAAATAAGTCTACATGGGTCCTAAAAAGGTTAGTTTATAAAAGCCAACTGAAAGCAAAACAGGAATTGAATGCTCCAGAACACATAGCTTAGCAGCTATCCTAGTGCCCCAAGTGTTTTGCTTTTACTTTTTGCTTAATGATTTTGGCCAGATGTAGGTTAATGTCAGTGTTTTAAACATGAACTTACTTATTATTACTTATCATAGTGTCTTTTCCATATCTCCACTATAATACAGCATAGAACACTCTACCACCTTTAACACCTTTAACCACACTTTAACACCTGTTAAGCTCCTCAGTTCGTGATCCATTTAACTTATGATGGAACATGTCACAAGTCTGGAAGCACCTGTACAGTACAACTCCATTAATGCATATAATGCCTTATACATTGTGGATTTTCTGGCGGTCTGGAACGGATTAATAAAATTTTCATTATTTGTTATGGGAAAAATCTGCTTGGCTCTCAACAAGCCTGAAAAGTTTGCTCTGTAGTTGTTGTTGTCAGTTCTCGACAAGCCTTCTGCAACGAATTAACAACAAGAACCAAGATACCACTGTATGTGGCTACAATGTGTCTCAAGCCACGTCCTGAATTGGTTTGAGCAATCAACTTGGATACCACTTTGTCTTGGGTTGCATTTACTCACACATTTTTCTTTGTTCAATAAAACATTGATTTCCACATCTGAATATGCATTTTGGAGGAATTTTTGCTGTGTTCCTCAGTCCAAAGCCTTTATTATGCAATGGTTATTTGTTATTCGTGGGCGTGGATTATGGTAATTGTATGCTAATTATAAAGGAATGTGCACCCATTTACGAAAGATCGGTATTCATTAACATACACGTGCTCTAATAATGAATCTCGTGTATACGCTGCGTTCATGAATCTGGCAGAGGATTTCCGGAAAATGTCCATTTACGTGTAATTTACTCGCAGTTTGCTTTTCTTTTTTACGAAGGTTTCATGAATGAGGTCCACCATTTATATATTCACTCAGGGACACTTTATTAGGTACACTACGATTGTTTGGCGCTAGAAACGCTATGCAGTGCTGTGTAGAACAATAACACCGCACAGCAACTGGGTACAGCTCGCTAGCATAAAAGTCTGTTAACAGCTGAGAGAGGCTCCTTCTCTGTGGTAGATTAAACAAGAGAAAACAGAGATCGAGGATAAAGAAAGTGAGACTGGAGATGCAAAAGGAAAAGTTCTGCAGTTTGGAAATTTCTTTGTTTTAAAAAATCAGGCGCAGACCAGGATCAGACATGACATGACATGACAGGATCAGGTGTTTTCTCGAGGCACTGCATATGTGTATGACTGTAGTGACAGTCCACCTATGCAAGAACATCCCGTTACAGGGGCGTAAATATTTCAGCCAAAATAGGCATATCCTTTTTTATTATTTTCTTTTATTTTATTTATTATTTATTTATTTATTTATTTTAAGTTTTGGTTTTAATGCATTGCAGTTTGCACAGTAAAAAATGTTTAATACATACTGATTCCTTCATATACTCATTGACAAAACAAACAAAAAAAAATAACGCACCCAAATATAAATGTCGGATTTCTGCAGATCTCAGACAGACTATCAGTACAGCGGATCGTTTGATCCTCCAAAGGGCACGGGTTGCTCCCACATTTTTGTTGTCCATCATCCAGACACAAATGGCACCTTCAATACACACCCCTGTCTCTGCCCAGACCATTTCCAAGTGTTTAGCAGAAGGAAATTTGTTGTCATGGCACCCATTATGTGTCCTGTCATTGATTTCAGTGATGTCATGAGAAACCTGTTGTGCTACGAACTAGAACCGTATCATTTTTTGCGACAAATCCAGGTTCTGTTTTGGATCTGGTTGGGTTCGTGGATGGAGGCCTCACGGTGAGTGCTTTAATCCTGCCTTTGCTAAGGAGTGACACTGCCCCAACTGCTGGTGTGATGATCTGGGGAGCCATAGCATACTATATTAGATTATCCTTGTAGTGATATGAGTGACACTAACAAATCAGCAATATGTACAGGACATCCTGTGGGCACATGTGTTACCTCTCATGGCAGGGCTTCCAGCTGGCATTTCTTTAAGCAGGATAATGCTCACCCACACACAGGAAGGGTTTTTCAGAAACATGGCCTGATTACAACACTTCCTTGGCCTGCCTGGTCTTTAGATTTATCACTAATCGAACATATAATTGACCAGCTTGGATGCCTACTTCGGCAGCTTAGGTATGTTCATGATCTACAGGCCCAGCTGCAACATCTGGTTGTAAATGTGCCACATTTACTATACCATACAGAACCTGTTTGCCTCCAATGTCCAATAGGTATCTCATCTTGTCCAGGCTAGAGGCGGTCCAACAGGGAAATTAGAGCCTCTTTTCAATTGTCAATCAAGTATTCCTCAATAAACTTATCCTTTTGAACTAATAATGTAATCTCTTACACATATCATCAGTACATTCACACACACAAAGTTTCAATCAATTCCAAGAACTCCTTCCTGGTCTTTTTTTTTTTTTTCTCTCAATGAGTGTATATTTTGTTATTTTATGGAGAGAAGTAAACCTGTAATCTGTAATCGAAGCGTTCATTCTATACATGATGAAATAATTTTTAAATTCTATGTACTCCTGACAGTAGAATAAGCCACAAATCTATATAGAAGCCCAGTCATAGCCCAGTCAAGTGATATATCGTGAAATCAGCAGAATCTTTAAAAAAAAAAAAAAAAGGAACATTTGAAACAAATATTTGGTCATACTGCCCAGCACAATAACTGAGGTATGCAGAAGTGCATCTATGAAAGCAGCACACATTGAACCTTGAAGCAGATGGGCTACAGCAGCAAAAAGACTAGACTGAGTTTATGCCTGGTCTGATAAGTCTCAGTTGGTTTTTTGGCCCAAGTGGGTTTTGTTGCTGAGCATGTCATTCCCTTTGTGACCACAGTGTGCTCATTTTCTGGTGGGTACTTCCAGCTGGATAACGTGCCATGTCACAAAGCTCAAATCATCTTAAACTTATTTCTTGAATATGACAGTGTGTTCACAGTACTCAATGGCCTCCACATTCACCAGATCTCAGTCCAGTAGAGCATCATTGGGATGTAGTGGAATGTGTCATGGGTGTGTAGCTGACAAATCCACAGCAGCTGCATGAAGCTATTATGTCAGCAATTAATTAAGGCAGTTCTGAAGTCAAAAAGTGGTCCAGCCTGGTACTAAAAAGGTGTTCCATGAGTGTATATACATATATACACTATATAGGCTACATTTAATGAGTGGAAAATAGCAGCAAGGAAAAGAAAATAATATTAAGCAACACAAATATTAATACAATTAACACATAGATAAATCAGGGCAGACGTTTGGGTGGCATGGTGGCTCGGTGAGTAGCATTGCCGCCCCACAGCAAGAACGTCCTGGGTTCAATCCCAGGGTGGAGCTGCCTGGGTCCTTTTAGTGTGGTGTCTGCATGTTCTCCCCGTGTCTGCATGGGTTTACTCTGGGTACTCCAGTTTCCTTTCACTGTCCAAAGACATGCGTGTTAGGTTAATTGATTATGCTAAAGTGGCACTGACTTGAGTGTATCTGTGACTAGTCTTGATGTAACCTTCTGTATAGATGTATAACCTTGTGTGTCGCTGAAATGGCCACTGATCCTGATAGTGAAGTTAAATAAACCAAATAAACAAACAGTGCCTGTTTGGGCTCTGGGATGGATTGCTGCCCCTAGTCTTGGTTCCTGCCTTGCTCCCTGTATTGACGGGTTAACACCCTCCCCCAATGCAGATACCCTGAATTTAGTTAAGCATGCATGAAACTGAGTTAGTGAAATTTTTTTTTTGTCTCCACAGCTCCAGTGTTGTGCTCTTCACGGTATGGGCTGGCCCTGCTGTCCTGCTATGGCTTTTTCGTTGCATACGCCTTGCGGGTTAATCTCAGTGTGGCGATGGTGGATATGCTTAACAGCAGCAGCAGCAGCAGCAATTACAATAACACAGTTTGTCAAAGATCCACCAATGTCACGCATCTCAGACCCATCCACAAAGTAAGAACATTCAACCAAACATTTTTTAAAATGGAGTGCTATTCTACATTTCCTATGAAGCTCATTAGTACTACTTGCTTAAAATGGTTTAGAGCATAGTTCTCATACAGTTATTCTAAGAGCTGTAGAGAGTAGTTAGCATAAAGACCATAACATTTCGGTGAGGTTTGCTCACTGACACAGTGATCACAAGGAAAAACAGTCGGACCTCGGTTCTTGACCCATTTTGACTGTGTCTCGTTCTTTCTCACCGTACATCTCGATTCATGAGTAACGATTCAGGTTCACAACAGCTCTCAGATCTATTCTATCTATGCTATTTTTGTTGTGTTTTTCTTTATTTTTAAATCTACAGTACTGTATTCTTAGTGCAAATAAGTCTCCATGGATCATAAAAAGGTTAGTTTATAAGAGCCAACTGAAAGCAAAACAGGAACTGAATGCTCCAGAACACAGGCTGCAGTTAGCTTTGCAGTTGTGCTAGTGCCAGCTGCATCAATAGAGTAAGTCTTTTGCTTTTACTTTTCACTTTCAATCCATTACTCAGTAAATTACATGAGATTTTTCAACGCTTTATTATATAATAAGCTTTGTCTTAATGATTTTGGCCAGCTGTATGTTAAGTTAGTGTTTTAAACAGTAACTTGCTTGTCATTACTTATCATAGTATCCTTTCCATATCTCCGCCATAATACAGTGATGGATTTGTTGGAACATATCCCCATTTTAAATCAGGGAGCACCTGTACAGTACAACTCCATTAATGCATATAATGCCTTATACAGTGTGGATTTTCTCAACAAACCTTCTGGAATGAATTAATGATGCTATTTGTGTATGTATGTATGTATGTATGTGCGTGCGTGTGCGTGCGTGTGTGTATGTGTGTATACACTGTAATACAATTATACAAAAACTTTTTGCCTTTTCCTTTATTGGGTACGACAGTTATTTAAAATTCTTAAAATTAAGTACGTTTCATGGTACCTGGAATTTGAACAGTTTGCACACTGTCATAAATTAAAAATGATGCAGATGTGTCTGTCCACCACAGGCTAGTGTGTATGACTGGGACTCAGAGACTCAGGGCTGGATCCTGGGATCATTCTTTTATGGCTACATCATCACACAGATACCCGGAGGCTACCTGGCACGCAAGTATGGTGCCAAGTGGTTGCTGGGTTTCGGTATCCTCTGCACTGTGATCTTCACTCTGCTTACACCTGTAGCTGCAGACCTAGGGGCTGGCTATCTCATTGCAGTTCGGGTGTTGGAAGGCATAGGCGAGGTGAGCTTTCCTAATTAAAAGTGTGTTTGCTAGATTGTTTGGCTCAGTCTGTGCTCTGCTATGTGATTTCCATTCCGTCGTTTTAGTAGTCAACCTGCTGTTGGTTAATTTATAGGTTTTGTTGATTTACCTAAATGAAGTAAAAGCTAACACAGGGAACAAACTTCTATGGCAAGTATACTAATGTGCTGTTCAACAACCATCCGATTAACGATTCAAAACAAACTGCATTCAAAACAATTAGAATATATCATAGTAGGACATAAAAATTTGTCTTTTTACTCTGGACACTGCAACGTTAAACAGCCATCCTCTCAAGTGTTATGGCTTTCCCGTACACAGTACATTAATGTATTTTCTAGAATTATTCTGAATTTGCATTCAGTAAAAATGCAGTGGTAGCATTCCACTCATGTTTTCATTGGTATCTCTGATGCATTTACATACCGGTTGCAGTACAGTTTTCTTGTGAAAATACCCTTTATATTTACATTACAGTAGCAATAAAAAGATCATGTGACTGTGGTAATGTTGGGTCAATGTTGGGTGTATTTTGGGCAGCTTCCTGTTTCATAGAATGGAACGCAAATGTTAAACGACGCATACCTGTATGTTATATTTATAAACAATTAAATACAATTTGAGCACTTTTTCCAGATCTAGTAGTGTTTTGTTTTTTTAAGGTGTCAGTATCAGAGTTCAAACTTTGTTTTGAATATGGCACTGGCTTAAGCTCTGAAATTTTGATTTGTTGGATTAAATCCTGAGACCATATAACACACACACCTAACTGTATTATCTTCATATATTTTCAGTATGTCTAATTTTAGCATATAATAATATTACTGGTGCATTGTTTGTTCCCTGCTTCATGTAAGTTGGAAAACCAACAAGACATTTAATTTGATTGGTGCCAGTACTGATTGTTAGACATACTTTGTGATCTGTCAGGGAGTGACATTTCCTGCTATGCATGCTATGTGGGCATCTTGGGCTCCACCCTTGGAGAGAAGTCGCCTGCTCACCATCTGTTATGCAGGTAAACACTGACCTGCTTGAATAAAATTTGTGGGTTTTCTTCTCTTTTTTTTTTTTTTTTGAGGAAATATTAACTCAATTCTTTTTCAGGTGCCCAGCTTGGCACTGTGGTAGCACTGCCGTTGTCTGGCCAAATATGCTTTTACTTGAATTGGACATACGTCTTCTACATTTTTGGTAAGATCACCATCTTGCTACAATTACCTACCTGACAAACATTTGGCTTGCATTCTTAACCTGTTTTCCCTCTGGGTTTGTGTTTTTGTAGGAGCCATTGGGCTGTTCTGGTTTGTCTTGTGGGTTTTTCTTGTCAGCAACACTCCTGAATCACACAGAAGAATATCAGAGGCTGAGAAAGTCTACATAACAGCGACATTAAAAAATGAGGTAGACAACAGTGTCTTGGGGGATTGTTGGAAATGTCTTTGCTTAAAGTATTTGAAAGTTGTTCATAATTAAATGATAGTAATTGAGCACTTGACTTAGAAAGTTACATGAATAACTGTAATTTTTTTTAAAGCTTTCTCACACTTCAGGTTGCATACCATGGAGAGCCATTCTCACATCTTGTCCATTATGGGCCATAGTTGTTGCACATTTCTCATACAACTGGACGTTTTACACACTGCTGACTCTCTTGCCCACTTACATGAGTAACATACTCGGCTTCAGCATTAAGGAGGTTGGTGCATGACACACCCAGGTCTCTTAAAGTGTACTGAGCTCATCCATTATGAAATGTGTAATTCAGTATATTTTTAACAATTTAGTTGGTATTGTAGTTTTAATAATGCTTACTTTGTTTGTCAGAATGGCATGCTTTCTGCTGTGCCCTACTTGGGCTGCTGGTTGTTGTCTCTGGGAGGAGGCCAGTTGGCAGACTACCTGAGGGAGACCTGGCTCCTTAGCACTGTTACTGTGCGCAAGGGCTTCACAATAATAGGTGAGAAACTTATTGTCTCTAGAGAAAGCTGTGTGTCTGTAAGTGGAAGAGAGCTGTGGTTTTGCACTCAGAGACAAAACAAATTCAGGAACTTGGTCATGTGATTTTGCACTGAACTTTTCCGGCAGGAATGCTGATGTGAATCTAATGCTGTCATGTGATCCGCTGTGTTGATAGGTATGGTGGGACCCGCTGTGTTTCTGGTTGCTGCAGGATACACTAACTGCAAATACATTCTGGCTGTTGCTTTTCTCACAATCTCCTCGTCTCTGGGTGGCTTTTCAGCATCAGGCTTCAACATCAACCATCTGGATATTGCACCATCGTAAGCTTAATTGTTTTGCAAGATAGTTCATCATGACACTTAGACAATTAGAAATGAGTAAATAGTTCATGTTAGCCTGATTTGTCACAATAATAACCTGACATATATATTTAACATCATAGATTTCTCTGGACTGTGGTAGCCTAGCGGGTAAGGTACTGGACTATGGACCAGACGGGCCAGGGTTCAAGTCCCACCTCTGCCAAGCCGCCACTGTTGGGTCCTTGAGCAAGGCCCTTAACCCACAATTGCTTGGATTGTAAGACTGTTTCAATTGCAAGTCGCTCTGGATAAGGGCGTCTGCTAAATGCTGTAAATGTAATTGTAGATTTTAGTATACAGTGGGACCCAAACGTCTGAGAGCACCTTAAAATGGAAATGCTTTTATCTTCCATTATTCTCAAATGTAGTAGTGTTTTTTTTCATTCTACATCATCTGCATAAAAAAGGAGTGAAAAGTTGAAACTGATAAATGCACATGTATTTGTCACTACTGAAAAGCAAGTAAGCACATTTGTAAAATTACCATGTCGTTTACTTTATGCAAAAGGTCAAATATCCTTTCCTTCTTATCCATTCGATTGAAGCACGTGCTCCAACGACACTTGGGTGGATTAGATTTGCACATCAGAAGCTTGTTTAAGTTAATACATTTGCAACTACTGTTGCTGTGGCCATTGCTCAGGTTTTCAGCAAACATTTCAAGTGGCATTTTCTTGTGAATATATTTTTATTCAAGTCAAGTCAGATCTATTTATATAGTGCTTTTTACAATGGAGCATTGTCTCAAATCAGCTTTACAAGTTTAGATTATCTCCTAATAACTACGTCCAATCCCAAATTGAGCAAGCCTAGGGCTGACAGTGGCAAGGAAAAAAAACACCCTGAGTGTTATAGGAAGAAAAGAAAAAAGAAGAAAGAAAAACCCCTTGGGAGGATCAAGACTCAAAAAGGGGGACCCAACCTCCTTGGGCGCGTAGATGATAAATCTAAGAACGAAACTAAAGTCATGAAGTCAAAGTTAGAATAAAAATGTGAAGTATGCACATCGGCATTAAGTGGGGGGGGGCACCCCGGGTATGGTGGGGCTGGAGCTGATGACGGAAAGCAGCTTGAGGTGGAGCTTGGCTGCAGCGGATGATTTGAACTTCATGTGTGGGGCTGGAACTGGGTACCGGGAAACACAGCTCGGAGAGAAGAAGAAAACAGAAAATGTAATTAGGTATGGATTAAGAGCACAGTGTCTTATTAACAAATCACTGATGCCATGTGTAGCATGAGACCCCGGCAACATTAGCTATAGCAGCATAGCTAGGGAAAGAGGAGAACTGGTAGGGTAACACAGCCAAGAGGGATCACATGAGACATTGGCCAACCCAGGGGAAGGCAGAAAGACGGCAACCCCAACGTCTGCTCTGATCACCATTAAGTAACTCTTTGACTATGAAAACCCCAGCTCTGCCCTTAGTCTAAGGCAAGGATGCAACGAGTCAAGATCACGAGGACCGAAAGCCCAGTTCAGCCAGACCACCCACTCGACACTCCCGGCTAGCGGACAAGGCAGGCAGGCCAGACATGACTCCAGGACTCCGGGCCCCAGTGACCCAAGCCATGCATCCTGGTCTAAATCTAGTCAAAAGCCTGCGTAAATAGGTATTGTCTTTTTTTTTTTTTTTTTTTTTCTTTTTTTTTTTTTTTTTTTTTTTTTTTTTTTTTTTTTTTTTTTTTTTCTTTTTTTTTTTTTTTTTTATTTTTTTTTTTTTCTTTTTTTTTTTTTTTTTTTTTTTTTTTTAAGTATGTTCTTTAGCTTAGGACTTAAAACTGGAGAGTGTCTTGGGTCTTCGAAACGAAAGTGGGAAGTTTATTCCATAGTTGGGGGGGCCATGTATGAGAAAGCCCTTTCCCCCGGCTGTGACTTTTTAATTTTAAGAAACTAAAAGAAGTCCTGTTACCCTGCGAACGAAGTAGGCGAGTTGGATTGTAAAACTCTAAGAGGTCACTCAGATAATGTGGGGCCAGGCCAAGGCCATGTAGAGCTTTATAAGTTATAAGAAGTATTTTGTAATCAATGCGGAATTTGACTGGTAACCAGTGCAGTGATGATAGAACAGGAGTGATATGATCAAATTTTCTAGTTCGAGTTAGCACTCGGGAAGCTGCGTTCTGAACTAATTGAAGTTTATTTATAGATTTACTAGAGCATCCAGTAAGTAAGGCGTTACAGTAATCCAACCTTGAGGTTATAAACGCATGAACAAGTTTTTCTGCATCATTAAAAGAGAGGATATTTCTAAATCTAGCGATATTACGTAATTGAAAGAAAGCAATTCGAGTGATGCTGCTAATGTGTGCATCAAAGGAGAGATCTGAATCGAATGTGACCCCTAAGTTTTTCTGGGCAATACTGGACAGCCATCTAGATCTTATTCTTTTTATTTTATCACACACAGATCATACGCTATTGGCACCTTAATAGGCACCATAAATACTTATGAAAGGATGCTAAAAGCTGGTACACTAAATAGTTTGTTGTATTTGAATGTATTTGGCATGTTTCATTTTTTGCTGGTGTGCAAACTTTTACTGTCAGCTGTATCAACAGAACGATGGATATTATATTAAGTACAAAATTATTTCATTACTTTTTAGTGGCAGCTGGAAAGCTATTAAAGGGTAGTGTATAGGTTCTTGTTCAACACTCTTAATGCTCTCTCTCTACAGGTATGCTGGAATTTTACTTGGAATCACAAACTCTTTTGCGACTATACCAGGCATGGTGGGTCCTGTGATTGCCAGATCATTGACTAAATCTGTGAGTCTAATTTTACTATTCTTTTGGACTCTTATATAACTATATATAGGTTTATAGCTTACTCTACTGTCGTCAGGAACACATAGAATATTATACATATTACGTAGTAATATACTATGTGTATATATACACTGCCTGGCCAAAAAAAGGTCACCACCTGGATTGAACTAATCAAATAGATAAGAGCCTCCCATCAGATACTTACTGCAGTGGTGATTATGTTTCAGCTGGCAACAAGTTATTTAACACTAACTGATACAGGGAGTAGCTTCTCATTTGTTAAACAACTATGCCGAAAGTTACATCCTGTGGTCCTGGAAAAGATGTTAATCTGTTTCAGAAGGGTCAAATTATTGGCATGCATCAAGCAGAAAAAACATCTATGGAGACTGCTGAAACTACTAAAATCGAGTTAAGAACTGTCCAATGCATTATTAAAAAGTGGAAGGACAGTATTGAAACATCATCTTCGAGGAAGGAATGTGGTCGGAAGAAATCGTGATCGGCGATCACTTAAATGTTTGGTGAAATCAAATCGTAGAAAACAACAGTAGAGCTCAGGGATATGTTTAATAGTGAAAGTAAGAGCATTTCCACACACACAATGCGAAGGGAACTCAAGGGATTGGGACTTAGCAGCTGTGTGGGTTTAAGAAAACCACTTGTCAGTGAGAGTAACTAGAAAAAATTTCAATTTGCTGGGGAGCATAAAGATCGGACTCTGGAGCAATGGAAGAAGGTCACATGGCCTGATGAGTCCAGATTTACTTTGTTCCAGAGTGATGGGTGCATCAGGGTAAGAAGAGAGGTGGCTGAAGTGATGTGCCCAGCATGCCTAGTTCCTACCATGCAAGCCTGTGGGGGCAGTGCTATGATCTGGGGTTGCTGCAGTTGGTCAGCAACGTTATGTGCCCAAAGAATGAGGTCAGCTGATACCTGAATATACTGAACGACCAGGTTATTCCATCAATGGATTTTTTTCTTCCCTGATGGCACGGGCAGATTCCAAGATGACAATACCAGGACTCATCGGGTTCAAATTGTGAGAGAGTGGTTCAGGGAGCATGAGACATCATTTTCACACATGGATTTTTCCACCACAGAGTTCAGACCTGTACCCCATTGAGAATCTTTGGGATGTGCTGAAGAAGACTTTGTGCAGTGGTCCAAATCTCTCATCATCCATACAAGATCTTGGGTAAAAATTTATGTAACTCTGGACAGAAATGAATGTTGTGGCATTGCAGAAGCTTGTGGAAACGATGCCACAGCGAATGCGTGGCATCAGCAGCAAACAAACCCTTAAACATGTCTTTTAAACAAACCCTTGAGTGGCCGAAACTTTACACACCTATACGGAATTATGAATTAAAGTTGATAAACGAATTGCTAGTAAAAGCGCTGTGCTGTTCAGGTGTGGTTAACTGCACAGAATTGGTTATATGAAACTGAATGCCCGATCACCGGCTGAACCTAATCATGTTTTTATATATGTATATAATGAAGTCTGATTACTACAGGGTTTAGTTCACCACACAACATGACACAATTCAGAATGCGTGAAACAGTTGCCGAATATAAACAGTTTTTATTGAGCTTAAGAAAGAGTGGTGTCTTGTTTTGGCTGAAGTTTTTTGTTCAGGTACGACATACCCTGAATTCTGTGGCTTAATCATTACTCTGAAGCAGTCTCAAGAGCTACTGCATTCATAATGTGGTTCCTCATTTGCATCTCCGATCTCGCCTGCTTTTATAATCCATTTCTGTCTTCTCTTCTTTAATCTGATGAAGCTCTCCCAGCTGATAACAGCCTATTTATAGGCTGTTCTATATGTTATGCTACCTGGCTAGCGAGCTTTACCCAGCATGCTGTTTGGCGATGTAGTTCTACTCAGAGCTTAGCAGCGTTTCTAGTGGCGAAAAATATTTTATAATTTGCTGCCTGTTTGTTAGGTGGTGTTTCTGCTATACCGTACAGGAAATTAACACCGGTGTACCGGTTGAACCGTATGCCGCCTAGCTTTACATCTACATTTATAAAGGCCTGTGTGGAATCACTCAGAATACTGGCAAACAAAACACAAAACTGGCAAAAAGAGAAGAGGAAATAAATAATAATGTACAGTCTAACCTCGTTATCTCGCCCCCTTACCTCGCCAAACTCATTTCTTGCCACCTGTGATGGCAGAACAGATTTCCCTGCCCCCTTTACATCGAAAAGCCAGCCAAAATCTCAGCTCTTGAATGTCACTACCTTTGTCTAGTTTTTTGTAACTTTGTTAAATTGCCAAACTCGCCTCTAGCACAAAATAGCCATGAAACAGAGGTAGGCAGTATAACAATTAGACTGCACATATGTTTTTCTGTTAGCACCATGACGTACATTTACTGTTAGTAAGCCCACGTCCATGATTGAGAAGGAGGGGCACACGAAATATACCATATCACCATAATATATTATGGTGAGTCTCAGATGTGACATATTTGGCTGGATGAGGACATGAGTTTATTTTGGTCCCACACACAGTGAGGAGGATTGTAAGAGATTCATGGCTATTGGGGAGTTGTATATAAAAAAAAAAGAACATCTTGGGGTCACCAAGGCTTGCCAAACTGGAACTGTGTTCTGTGGCCCTGAACACATCTGGAGAGATTCTTTCAAGAAGAATGGTCTTAAATTCTCTGCTTTGTAT